>JAIUZE010006049.1:0-74532 GCA_022085475.1 Heliosperma pusillum
TCTCGTTGAGTCCAAATCCAATTTTAGCTTGTGATCGTATCACCCTACTTACCCGAGGTAAAAAGGGACCCACGAGCGTGGTAGCCCTAATGAACACGGGATTCATAGGTGTTATTAATTGGTAAGGCTAATCTCAATTTTTAAATATGTGAGAGATATTGTCAATTTAGTTATTAATTCCCTATAAGTGAACTAAGTCGGTGAATTGTGAATAACGTTGAATTGACAATAACGGTAAATAAAATGCATGTATGACGATTTTGGCATGAGCGGAAATAAAGCAAGCAACCAAGCAACAATAAAATCCTAGTATTGCCACCTAGCTAATCAAAATTAACTAGATAGTTACAAATTCGGAAAACAACTCCTTGGTCCCTTGCCTCTTCACTTGGAACACCTTCCAAAATGGCACCGTCTTGAGGGAGTCACCGGTCTTCATAAAAATAATTACAAATATACAAATATACAAATTCCTATTATACATTTATTCTATGAAATAAAATTATTAAATTATACAAACCGGCGATACGAGATCGCAATAAATTACAACCAAACCGTTATTCCCTTACATTACGGGTAATAACGATTAAAAAATAACTAGGCCATACTAGGTACAAAATTTGCATAAATTATTAAATAAATGAAATTCATTCATTCAACCATAAATAAAATAAATTGCTGCAAAAATCATGCCAAAATCGCCCTAAACACATTCATGCTCATAGCTCGATTTTACGGGATTCATTGATTTTTAACCATTAAAAATCAATATCAACATTTAAATCTCATTTAAATTCAAACTAATTAACTAAACTGTTTTAGAACTCAAAATTAGTCCCCACTAATTTTGTTGGTCATTAATTAGATTGATTTGATTTCATTTGCTAAATATTACGGTTTAATCATAACAATTATGAAATAAAACCAAAATAAAATATAAACATCATAAAATTTGAAACCAAAAATTTTTTACGTTCTGTAACATGTCCAGGAACTCTAAAAATAAAAACATTTTCTCAAAAAATTTTAAATTAATTTTATGAACAAATAACTTAATATTTAATGGTTTCATCAAATAAAAATCATTAAATATAGTAAAACAGTGAAAAAAATTATGAAATTTCACTAAGAGTATCAAAATCAGAATGTAAAATGTACCAAAAATTTTCAAGACCATAAAAGGACGTTTCAATTTTATGAACATTATAATCTCATATTATTGACTTTTATCGTATAAAAATCAATGAACATGCAATACATAAGTAAAAGTCACGACATTTGACATAAAATATGTAATGCATTCATGTGAGATCATATTAAAAATTCATGGCCAGAATCAACATGCAACTATTTTTAGTTAACTTTTAACTCATAAAATGCATGTTAACTCGGTTTAAACGCCAAAAATCAAAATAAATAGCAAATTAATCCCTAAAATCACGAAATTTGACCACAAACATTTTGAGGTTAGTAGGTATACATGAACCAAAAAGTTTCGTCAGAATCGTATTTTAACTCAAAATCTTTGATTTATTAGTTATCTTATAACTTTAATAAAAATGTCCAAAATGAACATGCATGCTACAAGCTAGCTCTGATACCACATGAAAGTCCATAGACCTTAATTAGACTCCTCTAATTATTTACTAAATTACTTGTTAATTTAGTTTATAATGATCTATGTAACATGCATGCAAATATAAAGACATTTATATAAAAGAAGAAATTTCCTCACATTAATATGGAAATAATATGAGCACAACAAGAACTCCTTCTTGTTGTTCTTGAGCTATTAATATGGATGAAAACAAGTAATCTCCAAACTAGAAGATCTCCTTTAAGATGCACCAAGATGACACCAAATAATCTACCCTTATTATTAACTAGATAATAAGATAGATATTATACTACTAATATTAGAATATATTACTACACTAGTAATACTTAGTAAATATTAGTATTTGAGAGTTTTTAGAAAGAAGATGAGTTTTTGAGAGAAGTAGGAAAAACAAGCATGAATTGAACAAGTAAAATGATCAACCATATTGCCCTTTTATAGGCAATATGGCCGGTCAAGAAGAGCTTCACAAGGCTCTTATTTTGCTTATTTTAATCACATGCAAAGTGGTAGAGTGTAGTATTAGTATGTAATGATTTTAGGTTACTATTCATGTCATAATCACATGTTGCTTGTGAGTACGAATAAGAGCAACCATCATCACCAACAACTACAATATGACCGGCCATGTGAAGGCTATTTTGATCCATTTTGATTTTTGATATTTGTCCCACAAATACTTATTAATCATATGCTTAATTATCTTGTATAATTAAGTGTTAATTTGATCATATAACAATTGTATGACTCAATTAAATAAATAATATGTACTTAACATTTTAAGTAATATTTTACCATTATATCAATATATAATGGGTCACACAATGCTTAGTTAATTTATTTTACAACTCCTTGTAAATATAATTAACTAATTACCTCTATCTCAAAACCTCGACTAATTTAGTAATTTAACGATTAATTACTAAGTTAAATCTTATTTAATCGTATTAAAATAAGATATAAATTTATTAGTCAATTATCGCATAATTGAAAAATAAACTTAATCGAATTTGAGTTCTTAACTCAATTTCTAACAATTAACTCTCGTACATATCAAATATATGTAATGTACTACTCCCTCTGTTCCAGTGAGATGTTTACACTTGCTTTATTTTGTGAGGGGGAAATAAAGCAAGTGTAAACAATTGACTGGGACGGAGGGAGTAATTAACTGTATCGTATACAAATAATTAGTTATTATTTGGATTTCATCCTTTAGGTGGGACCGAAAGGGATCAGTTGATCACCGCCGTCATACGACAATAACGTCAAACTCTAGTCAGCCAACCGTTATTGATTTACGTTAATCAACTGACTAATCATATATATAGTCAATAAATATCCCAATTATATTCCTTAACAAGATTTATTATGTGCCGCATTATTGTGGAGGACACCTACTCCAACAGGTCGGAGTGGTGGTTGACAGAGTGGAGTAGTGGTGGTGTCGGTTTTGTAGAGGGATTGGGGTTTGTTTGGGTGTTTGAAGAAAAATTGGTAAAGTGATTTTGTTCGGTGAGATTTGCGAATTCTGGTAAGGTTGGGGTTTTGGCGACTGAAATCAGTCGCCAAAAGGCTTGTTCAGTAGCCAATTTGGCGACTGATTTCAGCCGCCCGTGTTTTTTTATAAAAATTTTTAGTATTGTTTCAGTCGCCAATTTGGCGACTATTTTCTGTTGCCCGAATATATTTTCAGTCGCCAAATTAGCGACTACTAGTATCAGTCGCCTTATTACAGTCGCCTGAAACAAGATTTCTTGTAGTGTTATAACTGAACAAGTACCACTACAAGTGGTGTCTTACCGTTTCCCTAATAATTGTGTCAAAAGTAAAGGTAAACAAATTTCCCTAATCATATGAACTTGAAATCAGGTTAGTTGTGTAAAATGTTGTTCAATTGAATGTGAGAACTTTACATCATGTGGGAACTCACACTTAACCAGGGACGAAGCTCAAATGGAAAGTACGTGTAAGGGAGACGACAAGTTATATCAGTCATACAATGAAATTTCACGGGTCTTACACTAGTTAAATTTGAATTACATGATACTCTCTTTATTTTTCTATTTTCTTTCCGTTTAACTGCACGGTTTTCAATGCGATACTTTAACTACGTTTTTATTGTTTTTATGTGTTGTTATGTTTGTTGAAAATATAATTTTATGAAAGACTTTTGAATGTCATTTACAGATATATTAGTAACATCTAATAATTCATTGTAATTTCAAAAATATTTAAGGTCAAATTATTGAGCTATTGAACAAAAAA
Source organism: Heliosperma pusillum (assembly GCA_022085475.1). NCBI lineage: Eukaryota > Viridiplantae > Streptophyta > Magnoliopsida > Caryophyllales > Caryophyllaceae > Heliosperma > Heliosperma pusillum. The sequence goes on from JAIUZE010006049.1 coordinate 3,887, forward strand.
ACAAATGGAATGAAACTGGAGGTTGAGCACATTGTTCACCTTAAGAGATTGGCTACTAAAGGACTTTGTGGACATGCCTCAATCACTGTGGTCCAATGGTCTACGGATACTGTTTAGGATAAGGGTGATGCTAAAAATCGTCGACAGACTACTTTGAATCGTTGACAATAGTTATATAACTTCTAATTTTGCCATTTTCTCAAAATTGTTCACTTAACTTCTCTTTAATCTCCTTTTGCATTCAATTAACTTTGAAAGTTTAATAAAATAACTTTTATTATGATGAAAACGTAACCAAACAAATCGAAACGACCGATTAAAGTAATTAAACTAATCGATTAAATCTTTTAGTAGCCGCTTTGAACGACTATCATGGGGGTATTTATATCTAAGCGATGTAACTAATCGACGCAATACGAATCAATTTTAGAAAAAAATGCCTCGAATGTGCAGTTCCAAGTCCATACCTAGGTTTAGACATGTAACATACACGTCCATCCGTGGACGAAATTCTGGACGTGGACGTTCAAACTTAGGTCTGGACGTGGGAAATGCACATTCAAACCTAGGTTTGGATGTGAGAAATTCACATTCCAGCCCTTTTTAATCATGAAAAATCAATTCGTTCACCGTCGGTTTTGTTTTACGTCGCTTATTTACATTACCGGGATTAGTAATTTGTTATTTTGATTTTAGGATAAAAAATACCAAATTGTTTTTACTTCGATTAGTTTAACATTGTTTGTTATTTAATATTAATTTTAAATCGATAGTTTGATTGAAACGTTTGTCTTGGGAGGGGCAATTTGATCATTAAAATATTATTGACGATTCAGAGTAGTATGTCGACAGCGAATAGCGATTGGGTTTGGAAAATTGGTGGATCCAACCCGCAGTCAGAGATACCCAACTTTAGAAGCTTTGGGCCCAGCAAAGGGTATATCAGAAATCCATCAAATCAATCAGGTATGACTTATGAGGTCCTGAGATCAAAGTTTGGGCTTTTGTTGATTAATATTCACAATGTTCACTATAGGGCCATATTAGAAGTTAGCCATGCCAATGAGAAGATAGTCCATAGAACATGAACAACAACAACGAAATTAGCTTGCCCGTATATCGTTAAATCTCTCTTGTGACGGATATATCCATTATAAGCTTTTAATGGATTAAATATCTCCCATTTTGGTAGATAATACAAGCCTAAAACATCAGTAATGGCTAGTCTTTTCATACCCATGTAGAATTATTTGGCCCGTCACAAATTTATGACGGATTTGATCACAAATGAGAAGTTGTGTTTCTATACATGGGTCATCGTTGCTCTTAGGTCCTTTTCTATTGGATTTAACTTCAATTCATTTCATAACCATCAACATACACAAACATCTTGAATTTTTCTTGTCCGTATTAAGTAATTTTTTACGACTGTAATTTAAGATGCACTTACATAATATTCGGAGTTTTAAATCCTCATTACATCCATTATTGATCATAACTGTGAGATTATTAACTACAACGAGCACCAACAAAAGAAGATAAAAATGTCAAGTGATAAGACAAAAGGCGCTAATGTTATCTTTTGTTTTTAGGGTACTATTCATCAGTGAGAATTTTTTTTAAAAATATTTTTAATACATAGCATAAAATATAGTTGTGAGATCTTGTTTGATGTGTTTTAATAACACATTAATAATATTAAAATTTTATAGTTTACAGATATGTAAGTAAATATTTCCCAAATAAAATGAGTATTGATCGACAAACATAAAAAAGACAAATGATAAAAATTGATTAGGACAAATGAAGTACCTTATATGTATACAAAAATTCTCATTTAAGATAAAAGTATCCGTCTTAAACCTGAAAACGGGTCAAATATATAACAAATCACACGACAAGTTATCTAGGAAATACCAATTGTTTTGTCCCTATCTACTAGTATTAGGTAGTAGTATTTGTCTATTTAATACTATGTATTTGAGCTGTCTTATAATTTTAGACGGATAGTTTGTTTTAAGAAAGACTTATTGATTTGTATATTTGAAAAATTATTATAAACTAGATTGCATCATAGATAAATCAGAGAAGCATGATCCATTACTCCTGAGTTTAAAAACGACCATTTAACTTATCAATTATACTTGTATGAAGCATGACTAGCGATCGATGCAACTAGCTCACTTATGAATCATCAATCATGGATGCCTCACTAATTATAAGCCCAACTCAAATTATGGAGATGACTTTTTAAGTTTATAATCCCCCTTATACTAAAAGATTAAAAGCTTACTAAAAATTTCTTGCCTAAATGATTTGTTCTATAAATAGACTTTTTTATATCATATCTACAATTAGGTCTACTATTCTAAATAACTATATTCTTTATAAAAATGGTATGATATTTTTTCAATTTTTATAGACATATTTATAGGATATTCTTCTGATTTTGTTTCATAAATTAAATTGTCGTATTATGTGATTAAAATATTTTACAGTTATTATTTTGTTATCCAAATGACCAAATATGGTACCACGAACACTTTTTAGCAAACGCTTTCCAACTAATTCTATCATTATGTCTTTTGATATAAACATATGTACTGCAAGTTAATAGTATTCATAGACAAGTTAATAGTATAGATAGATAATTTGACTTCTACAACAAAAAAAACTTACAAATTATATATTTTTGGTACATTTAAACTTAATATCTATCTCTGCTCCATATATAGTATCCAAATATTTAAGTTTTGTTTTTTTTTAAAAAAAATTATTTAGTAAATACAAATATATTTATTACAAAACTTATCTTATCTGATTGTATTAATAATGTCACCTTTTCATATTTATATGATGCTTTTAGTGGATATAACGGTACAACAACAATATTTTTTTTTCGAAATAAAATTAACAATGTTTCGGTATAACCGACAATCTTATTAGAAGTAAAAATGTTCAACCTTCTATTTTCTACCTCTTAATACAAAACATTAATAATAGTAAATTATATAAATAAATTTCAATTGGAGTTATACGAGTAATGTAATTGTTAAATTCTGAGATATTTTAATTTAAAAAACCGCGCATTCGCGCAGGATTTATACTAGTAATATATCAATCAATTATGACACCCTAAAAAGAAATAGAATGTTAATTTGATAGATGGACCATCTCAACCCAGGTTATGGTTGAGCCCCATTTATTATACCAGTAGTTTTTTTTCACTTGGTGAGTTTGTGAGATATTGGGGGCCGTCAGGGTTTGAACCCGTGACCATCGATCACACTGACTCTGGTACTATAATAGATAAATCATCTCAATCAAAACCTTAATGTTGTGCTTGAGGCCTATATATTATATTTATATTTTATTATAATTGACCCCTTCAATTAAAAAAGTAACAAAATTACGCCTCCCAAATTATTGTTGGGTATACAAGCCATATGGTGTCACCGTCTTCTAACTTCATGAAAGGGTACGAACGTACAACAACGCTAAAAGGGCGTGTTACTAGGTCAACACTTCTAGTCAATTTTGTGCTATATGTCAATGACAATGTCTAATATATCAGAAAATCTTCGGTTGAAAATATATACCTTTGACATAATAATTAAGGAAATGGTAGGAAAATATTTGTGGTTGCACTTGGTGGATGACAAGTGGACAATACTCTCATTAGGTGATCATATTATTCATGCATTACCATCATAATCAATAAGTCTTGCTTGTGACGGGGCGACAAGTGCACAATACTCTCATTAGGTGATCGTATTACTCATGCATTACCATCATAATCAATAAGTCTTGTTTGCGACGGGTCGGTCCGTCACAAATAAAAATTTGTGCATTATAATATAGAAAGGTAAACAAATGAATGAGACACATTAAAATGAAAATGTTAAACAAATGACCGGGATGGAGAGAGTATAACTTTATATTCGTAACGAACTAAATCCTGCACAAGCTTGTCACAGGTCAAATAAAACTCATATTGGTAGATAAAAGACAAGTCATTTATCCGTCAAAAGGTAGACTTACTGAAAAATATATACAATTCTTCAATTCGTTATTTACGATCTTCTAACTCCACGCGGTCATTAATACAACACTTCGACGTTATTTTCATCCTCATATTCATATGATGATTTGTTGTTAAAAAAATACAATAATTGTGTGACAAGCTTCTTATATCAAATGTGTCTTTTTAACAAGCTAAGAAAACTAGATCAATCCTATAGGGTAGTACCAATGTACAATACACGAGTTAAATGCTCGGGCAACTATAATAGGCGAATGTATAGAACAGTCGCCAAATTGGCAACTATAGATCAATCGGGTGATTGAAATTCGTCGCCAAATTGGCGACTGAAAGTTTTTGTATAGGAAATGAGGTTGGCGACTAAAAATGAAGGAAGGGCGAGTCCTAGGGGTGCTAACGAGCCGAGCCGAGCCCGAGCTTGGCCTTGCTCGGCTTGTGCTCAAAAACTAAAACTCGAGCTCGAGCCGATCTCGAGCTTACCCGAGCTTGAAAAAAATGAGCTCGTTAAAAAGCTTGCGAGTTTTAACGCGAGCTCGAGCCAAACTCGAGCTCAAATCGAGCCTATATATTTGTTGAAGTCTGATTTTTTTTTTCTTTCGATACTTTCAATAACAATGCGCAAAGTTTATATGTAAAAATATTTGGAAAATAAATGAGACATTTGATATATGCAATACAGAGATATAACCATGATAAAATATTTTTATAAAATAAGGGCAATAACTTATATAATTACACAAGTTCGAGCTGCTCGCGAGCTTTTCGAGCCGAGCCAGTGTTTGCTCGGCTTGACTCGCTAAGCTCTCGAGCCGAGCCCGAGCCCGAGCCAAGCCTGTACGAGCCGAGCTTTGACCGAGCTTTGACCGAGCCGATCTCGAGCTGCTCGCGAGCTGTCTCGTCTCATTATCACCCTTAAGGGCGACCATGTTTAGTCGTCAAATTGGCGACTACTTTATTTCTGTCTCCTGTTTGACAGATGGAAGGGGGGAAGGGAGAGGAGGAGAGAATAGAAGATGGAAAAATGGATCAGTTTAGTGTAAATCTATATTTTACTTAAATGACGAGGGAAAAAAAATATGTTCTTAAACATGTATTTCGTGAGCCAAGACAAGACAGGAGTTTGACTTTTTTTAACGGCAACTGACATTTTGTTATTTCCTTACAAGTCTAACGTAAAATATAAGTTACCTTTGGGCAAAGAAAAATACAAGTCTAACTGACATTTTGTTATTTCCTTACAAGTCTAACACGATGTCCGCATTTTTAAGTATTACGGCTTAATCAAGTTTTGGATCAGATATCGAATATCCTAAGATTAAAAGATGATTATCCACATCTGACATTTTGCCCAGCTTTAGTTGGGCATACAACTGTCAACTGTAAATGACGGCTTAATCAAGTTTTTATTCTTTTACTTTACCCCTATAGAAGTGGTGCATAGAGAATACTCACTCCGTCTCAATCATTTGATTTTGATTAAAATACCCGTCGTTAACAATAAAAAACGTAATACTCATGATATAGTACTGTTAACAAGAAATTAAAAAAATGCAGAAAAACAACAGCTAATATTCATGATTTATTTTCACAATTAAATAAAATTCATCAATAGATGGCAGAAAAAAAGAGTAGGGGAAAGAAAAGTAATAATTGAAAAAACAAAGGGAGTAATAGAAGAGTTACCCTTGAGTTGAGTTGAGTTGAGTTGAGTATGCAGGATCTCTTGGATTTGCAGTTTTGAGGTGAAAAATTTGGAACATGAAAAAGAGATGAGTATAGTAATGAGGGAAATGCTAGAGCCATATAATTGCATTTTTGTTAGTGGGTAATGGGCTGGGCCTGTTATTTGGGCCAGGGGACAATGTGGGTTAAGCATTGAACAAGTGTTTGGGGAAGATGTTGATATACTTGGGTAAAATTTGTCCAAACCGAATAGTCCTACTCGATTATAAAACAACCTCCTCTAATTTCAAAATAAATTTAGATCTAAAACTTATAATTTGAAGTGATAATCGGGTTTCTTGGCTAGGTTATAATTTCAGTCTAAGCAGGTTGGGTTATATCGAATTCATTTATGTCGGGTTAATAACGGGTTTAGGTTGGTTGATACTTGATTTAGGAATTCGACCACACGATATTGTAAAAAAGGTTCTTTATAGCCTACAAGAAATGCATCAATTTATGAAAGAAAGTGATCGTGAATGACTTTAAACGGTTGCAAAACTTCCATTTACGGCGAATTCAATGCTTGTTATTTGCGACAGAAATCCTCGCATATATCAAAACCGTGCATTATAATATATGAGAAGTGAAAATTGTCTAAATATAACGACTATTACAAGGCCAATTTATTTGTCTTAAATAGGCTTTATTTATTTATTTATCAAATGAGCCACAAGTACCTACGACCTAATAGTCACAATACCGATCTTAATCATACGGCCAAAACTTCGTGACTTATAAATTAGGACGTGTGAGTTATGAGCAACCCCTTAAATTAGGGAATGAAGTCAATGAACCCAACGATCGCATTTCGCGCTGAATTATATTTCTACAACAATAATTTATTGTTCATTACTTTCTACGGACGTAAACATTATTATTGTCTCTATCACAGTTATTTGTTTAATATTTTTATTTTAGGATGTTTTATTCATTTGTATATCTTTCTATATTAGGAAGATACTATATGAGTAATTTTATCACTCAATGCAACTATTGTCCACTTGTCATCCACCAAGTGCGGTTAAACTTATAATTTACCATATTTTATATACTTATTTCTCATAATTTTACATAGATTTTCAGCATATTGTATTATTTTTTAGTAATAAATTTCTTCCTCGAACGTTTGACTGTGATTTATATAATTATATATAGGAAGGAACTATTTGATGCTGATATTAGCTAAACAGTTAAGCGAGTGGATGAATAAAAGATGACAAATAAATAAAGACTACTAGCCAGATACAAATTTCAAAGACAAAGACAAAGCAATCCAAAATAAAGTGAAAGCCATTTATTGAATAAATTGTTGACAAGACATTATTTTACAAATGATGAAATAAAGAAATACACTTCCAAAAGTTGGTGCGTTGAACATCAAGTGGTGACATTCAATTTGGTTGATGTTACATTGAAGAATTTTATGAGAGAACATTATCATGTTAAATAGTTTTTCTGAGAATTACAACATGAAACGTTTCATATTTAATTCTTTAATTCATAAAACATTCGTCATTTGAAGAAACTTCATGCAATAAAAGCACAAAATGTAGGATGAATATACATGTAATGTATTTCCATTAATTATTACTCTAAACGTACATGTAATATTTATTTTGAACGCTCAAATGATCGCCTATATAATATGGGACATGCTTTTTCACATACAAATTTTACTCTTTCACATACGACTTTTACGATATTACCCTTGTCATATTTTCATTCACTTACCCAATTATTATTTTTTTCTCCCTTCCCTCATCTCACATACTCAAGTTTTGTTCACCACTTCCGATCAATCGCGGTGGATGGTGGTGCCCCCAAAAATATTTATGGCAATTACAAAAAAAATGAAACGTTACAACAACACAACCAATTCCATTTGATGACCGGCCAATCATTACACCCAGCCAAAAAGTCATCTCTAACCTCCGTTGATAGCCAATCAACCATTCAACTCTGACCTCCGTTCACCCGGGCAGCCGGCAATACAACCCGATGCCGATAACCCAGACCTCCGTTCATCTCCGACCTTCGTTAACAGCCCACATAACCACCTCTACTGAACACCGCCGACCACCGCAGTCGTATCCAACGACGATCGTTAACCCCCCTAACCCACCCATAAATCCTAATTAAGTATAATCGTTAAACATAGACCTAATAATTTGAAAAAAAAACATATTAATAATGGTTAAATATAAAATTATTTCACTAATTGGAAACTTATGATCCATTGTTCAAGTTTATTAGATTCAATTACATTTAATTCTATGTTAGATGTAATGTAAGAGTTAAGATTTTGATTAGGAAAAAAAGTTTTTTAACTAGAAAAAGGGTATGATAAGGAAACTTTATGAGAAAGTGTATGTGAAAGAGTAAATTTCGTATAATGTAGGTGATTTACTTTGAGAGACACAGACACACGGAGACACAGACAGAAACAATAAAATAATTAGTTTCATATTAAATTCTATTCATTCTCTCATTTACATCAATCCTCTATACTTTCTTAATCTTGTCCTATATAGAGGTGGCAATTTGGTCAGTCGGGTCGGATTTGGGTCAGATCAAGTCGGGTCGGGTCAAGTCGGGTCGGGTTGTTGGACCAATTTGATAGTTTTGATAATGACATGTGTTTACGTAATAATATGTTTTACTCGATATATCATATGCGTGTAATTGTGTGCTTTAGTCTTATTATAGCTAGCAACAAGTATGAGAAGAAAGATCAAAGTTAGGCATAACTTTGATAAAGTTTGTGAGACAAAGTTATACCAACTTCAGGAATAACTTTGGAAGTGAACTTGGAAGTTATAGCTAACCAGGCATAACTTTAAAGAAAATCGCTTCAAACAAGATCTACATAAAACTACACAAGACTCGAGATGGAGGGTCTTTGTGATCAAGATGAAAAGATGATCCGTATACTGAAGATCTTTGTGAAGATTAGATAGTATAGGTCGTCATTCGGTAACTATTTCATTCGAGAGATTTTATGTTCAAAAGTTATAGCTTTAGTCTATGATTTTGGATGATAAAATATTGATGCATGATTTTGGAAATAAAATGTTTTGAAATGTTTTCAAAAGTGAAAGAGTATTTTTATATTTATCAAGTATTTTAATAGAGAATATATTTATGAGATTCTATTGGTTAGTAATACAACTTATGGGTTGTCATGCTACCTAGGGTTTCTAATATATTCTATCTCAATTTGTTGTTAACCTAATTAGCCCACCTAGGGTTGGAGCCATCTAGGGTTTCGTGGAAACCTAGTATTGTGCCACCTAGGGTTGCGTGCCCCCTAGGGTTTCGTGAGCTACGATTCGGCCTCCATAGGTTTGTTTCCTTAGTTTACCTAATCTAGGATTCTACTATATCTTTACAACAATATTTTGAGATATCAAGATAAATATATTTCTATAAGATGAACCAAATAATATTTTGAGATAAAGATATTTCTAAAAGATAAGCAAATATTATTTTATGGTAAGATAAATATCTTTATTAAATATTATACTAGGGTTTTAGATCTACTATGATTCTACTACTATAAATACTCCTTCACATACAAATTACAAAACACACGACATACACACGAAATACACAATATATCACACGGCTATTTATTTTACTTGTGTTGATTTTCCAAAATCGTTTTAAAGCAAACCTTTGAGCAAATATTTATTATTTTTAGAGTTTGTTTTTCAAAAGAGTCGTGCATCAATTATTATCAATCGCTTGAGTGAAATACGTTATTGGATAATAGTACATCATTATAAGCTTACAATTCTTTAACGGGAATCTGTGTGAGTTATATTGTACTTCCTTATTAGCGTAAGATAGTATAGAGTATTTAGCGATACTCACCTTGAGTTATAATCATAGTGTTGATTATACGAGTGGGTTGGTAATTTTTGTAATCCGTAGAAAGGTACTAAAAATTATTAATCGAGAATATTGGACGTAGGTTTCAACGTGTGAAACTGAACCACTTCAAAAATCGTGTGCCTCTCTCTTATCTCTTTACTTTTCGTTATTTCGTTATTCGCGCTTACTTTGATTAATTAATTAGTTGATTTTAATTCATAAGATCAAATAATTAATTACACATCATATAAATCGAAAAAGTGGGGCTAGTTTTTTAATACTCAATTCACCCCCCCTCTTTCGTATTCGATCAATAGACTCTACAATTGGTATCAGAGCCTCGTGCTCTTGATTTCCTTACAGCAAGGAGTCTGATCCATTTATCTTTTTATTTTTATTTATTTTCCGCTGCATTTAATTTTATTTTAATGGATTCCAAACATCTGAAGTGTCCCGTATTCGCTGGGAAGAACTACAGTCTATGGAAAAATATGATGACCCATTTCATAAAGGGTAACGATTGGGAGTGTTGGCTAATCATTAAGAATGGTCCTAATAAGATCATGCTTGGAACGGCCACTGGCACTTCTATCGAAAAGAAAGAAGATGACTATTTTGAGGCAGATTATAAGAAAGCTGAGAAAAATTCAAAGGCTATTAGTCTGTTGCAAAACGGCATGACCCATACTGAATTTGATCGTTTCTCATCTAGTTCTACTGCCAAGGAAATATGGGATGGTCTTGAGTTAGCTTATGAGGGGACAACTGTTGTCAAAAAGCAACGCATATCTCTACTTATGCGAAAATACGAATTGTTCTCCATGGAACAAAATGAATCGCTTGACAGCATGTCTACTCGCTTCTCCAGTATCATTAATGAATTGAAAAATCTTGGAAAAACTTTTGACTCCGAGGAAATTGCCAGGAAGATCCTTAGAAGTCTATCTAACCGATGGAGACCTAAGGTGACGGTAATTGAGGAATGTAAAGATCTATCTGACCTATCTTATCAAGAGCTACTTGGAACCCTAATGGCTCATGAGATTACTCTTGATGAAGATGCGGCAAATGATAGTAATAGCAAGAAGGTGGCTTTACAGGCCGAATCTAGGGAAAGACAAGATTCGGATCTTGAAGATGAAACAGTGTTGTTTGCTAGACGTTTTAAGAAAAAGTTCTTTAACAAACCACAAGGGAAAACGTTTAACAACAACACTAACAAATCTTACAAGAAGCCAATTGAGTCAAAAGGGTCTCTTTCAAGTCGTGGTTGCTTCACATGTGGGGATAATGATCACATGATCAAAGATTGCCCCACATGGAAGAAAATCAAAGACAAAAATCAACGAGACAAAACTCAAGAAGGAATTCAAGCAACGTAATGATGGCTTATGGCTGGGGGATCCGACACAGTAGGACGGACTCATCAGAAATGGCAACTCGAACGAGACAAAACCAAGAAGGAATTCAAGCAAGTAATGATGGCTTATTGCTGGGGAGATCTCGACACAGAGGACGACGAATCAGAAGAAGAGGAAGTCGCCAACTTTTGTCTAAGCAACGTCAGTCTTGACCTAATTTCCGACAGTGACAATGAAAGCGAATCCGAGATGTGTCTTGTTGGCAACTCAGATTCAGAACCAGATTCAGAAGATGATGAAGAGGTTAGTCATCTTGAACTGAAAAAGCAAGTTAAGAATTTATCTAAGAAGTCTTTAATTAAGTATTTTGAAGACGCCTTAGATCATTGTCATGAGCAGAGTCTAGAATTGAAAGATCTTAAAGAACAAATTCTTGACATTGCTGAGGAAAACCAACTTCTTAAGGCCAAATCTAAAAAGCTCAAGTCTAAAGTTATGGCAACTTCAGCTATAACTTCAGACAAGACAAATGTTGAGAAAGAAGCTCTTGAGTCTAAAGTTATAGCTAATGAAGCTACAATCTCAGAGTTGAAACTCAACATTAAGCATCTTCAAGCCAAAGTTATAGCTAATGAAGTTATAACTTTAGAATTGAAGAAAGTCAATGCGCGTTTACAATCTGAGGCTAAGGCAAAGGAAGTTGTTATCCTTGATCACGAGAAAGTAAACTCTTTTCTTTCTCAGCAATTGAAAGAATTAAAGGCTGAATTCTCCCAAGCCAAAAGTCAACATAATGAGGAGAAACTTATCTTGACCAAACGTTTCAATGATTTTCGTGAAAATTTCAAAAAGAACAATCCCTCCAAAGACTCGAATGTAGATCATTCGTCGTGTGAAAAAGAAATTCAGTCTTTGAAGGAATTGCTCCTACATTCACGAAAAGTTCATGATAAGTGGGAAGGAAGTCAGAAGGTCTTAGACTTCCTTACCGAACAGTCTAACAATAACATGAAGAAAGGTCTTGGTCATGAATGCTATAGTCGTAGAGACCATGATAAATGCAAATCCACTCCTTCTGACCGTGATTTCAGAAGAAGGAAGTATGTCAATCTTTCAGAATATCTGATTTGCACTTATTGTGGTCACAACGGTCATGTTAAAGATAATTGTGTTAAATATGTTAACGACAACAAAAATCAAACTGATTTTGTGAAAGAGCATGACGTGTCTAGTGTTAATGAGTCTGAACCTGAATCTCAACGTGATGAGATTAGAAACAATGAGTTCAGGTGGTTTTATGACATGGCTTTCGATTACACATCTGTTCCTGCAAAATCTAAACCTTATGTGAATCAGAAGCAGTCGTTTAAACCTAATGTGCGTCGTAACAACAATCAATATAATAAACCTAGCAAACCCTATCCTAAGAAGAAAAGAATTGTCAAACATGTATGGGTTAGGAAGGATCAAATATATAGAGTCACTAACCATAAAGGACCCAACTTAGCGTGGGTACCTAAAAGCTGTATTTGATTCTCTTGCAGGTAATAGTGAAAGAAAATAATCTATGGTATCTCGACAGTGGATGTTCGAGACACATGACTGGAAACAAGAATCTATTTCTTTCACTAGAACCCTTCAATGGTGGCACGGTCACCTTTGGAGACAATAAGAAGGGCAACATAATCGGTGTAGGTAAGATTGGTATATCTTCTTCACATGCTATAAATAACGTATATCTGGTAGATGGCCTTAAGCATAACTTGCTAAGTATCTCTCAACTATGTGACAAAGGAAACAAATTCGTTTTTCATTCAAATGTTTGTCGTATCATAGTTGAAGGAACTAGTAACGTTATCTTAGAAGGCTTACGTAAACGGAACGTGTATATGATTGATTTAAACAAAGTCACTACAAGTTCCTTTACGTGCATGAAAGTCACAGTGGATGATTCATGCCTGTGGCACAAGAGGTTTGCACACATCAGTCCAACGATTTTAAAGAAACTTAAGTCTTGGGATGTAGTTGAGGGTTTACCCTCAATAAAATTCGAGCAAGAAAAGATGTGTGACTCATGTGCCCGTTGTAAACAAGTTAGATCTTCATTCAAACCGAAAAGAGTAGTAAGTACAGAGCGTCCACTTGAGTTGGTACACATGGATCTATGTGGACCTATGAAAGTTAGAAGCCGCGGTGGATCACGGTACGTATTCGTCCTAGTCGACGACTACTCCAGGTATGTATGGCCTATCTTTCTATTTACTAAAGATGAAACTTTCGATGAGTTTGTAGTACTAATGAAGCTCGCCCAAAACAAGTATGATAAAAAGTTAGTTTCCATTCGTACGGCTCATGGCACCGAATTTGATAATCAAGCTTTTATAGAATATTGTAGGGAGAATGGTGTAGGACATAACTTTTCTGCACCACGAACCCCACAACAAAATGGTGTCGTGGAACGTATGAATAGAACATTAGAGGACATGGCTCGCACTATGCTTTTGTGCAGTGGCCTTCCTACGAGCTTTTGGGCAGAAGCCATTAGTACTGCATGCTATGTGCACAATAGAGCTATGATTAGACCTATTCTCAAAAAGACTCCCTATGAACTTTTAAGAGGGAGAAAACCCAATATAGCTCACCTTCGTTGCTTCGGGAGTAAATGTTTTGTCCATAATAATGGCAAAAGTAATTTGAGCAAATTTGATCCACGAAGTGACGAAGCTGTGTTTGTTGGTTATTCTAATCATAGCAAAGCTTTTAAAGTTTTTAACAAAAGAACGTTGTGCATAGAAGAAAGTGTTCATGTTGTATTTGATGAAGATAATGTGCCTGAACAAGTTGAACATAATGAAGAAGAGGACATGAATGATCCAGACTTTCGCCTCTCCAGAGATGACGTGCCAGAAAATAATGAAGAAGTTATTGAAGGAATCAATGATGAACTTGATAAATCCGCAAATGACCTTGAACAGAGAACTGAGACAATTGTTGATGATACGAATGTCTCTTCTCAAAACAAGGAAAATGAAACTGAAGTTATAGCTGATGATGCTATAACTTTGAACCAGAACCAAGATGGTGTAACTAAAGTTGTACCAACTTCAGATATAACCCCAGAGTCCAACTCAGGGGGAACCAATCTTGATTCTGAATCATTTGAGGAAAGTGATAGTTCATCAGATGATGATGAGCCTAGGAACTCTAAGAAATGGAAATATATGAGTTCTCATCCTATGGATAGTATCCTAGGAAGTTTGAATAAGGGAGTTCAAACGAGGCGAACATTAAATAACTTTTGTTCATTCTATTCCTTTCTGTCTACCATAGAGCCTACCACCATCAAGGAAGCTCTTGCAGAATCCGACTGGATTGTGGCTATGCAAGAGGAGCTTCAACAGTTCGAACGTAATAAAGTATGGCACCTTGTGCCACGACCTTCTAATCGAACTGTGATTGGTACTCGATGGGTATTCAGAAATAAATTGGATGACGCAGGAGTCATAGTTCGTAACAAGGCTCAATTGGTCGTTCAAGGTTATAATCAACAAGAAGGGATTGATTATGACGAGACATTCGCTCCAGTAGCAAGACTTGAAGCTATTCGCTTGCTCATTGCCTTCGCAGCTCATAAAGGAATGAAATTATTCCAAATGGACGTTAAGACTGCATTTCTTAACGGTTATTTGGAAGAAGAGGTTTTTGTTGAACAACCTCCTGGATTTTTGAATAGCCAGTTTCAAAACCATGTTTTTAAACTCGATAAAGCTTTATATGGTTTGAAACAAGCGCCTAGGGCTTGGTACGACAGATTGTCAAAATTTCTATTACAAAACAATTTTAAAAGAGGATCTGTCGACAAAACTCTATTTCTAAAATCCGAGGGTTCTGATTTACTTGTTGCTCAAATTTATGTAGACGATATTATTTTTGGTTCTACTAACAATAAATGGTGCAAGTATTTTTCAGATCTTATGACCTCTGAATTTGAAATGAGCATGATGGGAGAATTAAAATTCTTCCTAGGATTGCAGATTCAACAAACCAAAGAAGGCATAAAGATTCACCAACAAAAATATGTCAAGGAGCTAATCAGAAAATTTGGAATGGAGAACGCTCATCCAATGGACACGCCTATGGTAACTGACAAAAAGTTGACCTTAGACGAAAATGGTAAGTCCGTAGATGAGACTACATATCGAGGTATGATTGGTTCTCTATTATATTTGACTGCAAGTAGACCTGACATTATGTTCAGCGTATGTGTCTGTGCTAGATTTCAATCATGTCCTAAGGAATCACATATGATTGCAGTTAAACGTATCTTGAGATATTTAATTGGTACATCTAATTTATATTTGTGGTATCCACTTGAGTGTAATTTCAATCTAGTAGGATATTCAGACGCAGATTAAGCGGGATGTTCGTTAGATAGGAAAAGTACCTCTGGATTCGCTACTTTTGTTGGACCTTGCATAATAACTTGGGGCTCAAAGAAGCAAAATTCGGTTGCGTTATCTACTGCAGAAGCCGAATATATAGCTGCAAGACTGGTATGTTCCCAACTACTTTGGTTAAAGCAACAACTATGTGATTATGGTGTTAATGTTGGTTGTATGCCTGTGTTCTGTGATAATACGAGTGCTATTGTTATTTCTAAGAACCCAGCTCAGCATTCTCGTACTAAGCATATAGACATTAGACATCATTTTTTGCGTGACCATGTAGAAAAGGGCAACATTAAACTCGAATTTTGTAGTACTGATGTTCAATGGGCTGACATTTTAACAAAGGCGTTAGCGAGAAGACGTTTTGAGATTTTGCGGTTGGAAATTGGTTTAATCGGTAGCAATTAAATTCATCTTATTTATTTTGTGAACCTGCGTGACTGGCTAGATTAAGACGAGATTATATGACTGTGTCCGCATATTTCATTGCTAGTATATTTGTGTTTAATATAATATATTTTACGTGAGTATCTTGCATATTAAGTGTTTTATGGAAATTGAATTATGAACCACATTATTTGCCAAAAACCTATCTTATTCACTTTCCTAATCAAACCAAAATTCTACCCATGTAATTCTTTTTGGCCGAATTTCTCAAATAAAATAACCTTACCATATCCTTTATTTACCAAAACTCTATCCTTACCATATCCCAACAAAAATAACCACCCAAGATTCTTTTCCTACCCAAATTCAAATTGAAAAAAAAAAAAAAAAGAAAAGCCATCAAGTGTGACGGCACAACATGTGCCTAGGTACAAAAGCTACCCTACATCTTACACATTCATAATTACCCTCTTCCACTTATTACTTTTACCACTTCAATACTCAACCAACTTTTACTATCTCCCTCATAAATCTCACGGCACCCACAACAACACACAATACCCAAACCTTCAAACCTTCAACAATGGCTTCCACTAGATCAAAAATTGCCAAAAACCCAAATCCGAAAACCCCCAAGCCAAGCATGCCTAAAAATACCTCTTCTCCTCCCACACAACATTCACCCAACCCAAACCAAACCGAGTCGGGTGCGGGTCTCGAGGGTACTAAGAGAAGACGGTTAAACAAAGGGAAAGGAAGACTCCAAGAAGAAGCCACAACCGAAATCTTGGACGCGGTTTCCGAGGAGACCACACGGGTCACCTTCCGTGACTTCTCACCGCAAGAAACATCCTTGGGAATTGATAAACTCCGTCTTACAAAAGACGAACGAAAATTGGTGAACCGGGTTGCTCAATATGGCATACACGGTGGTCGGTACTATCCTAAGGCTTGGTGTGACAAGTATAGGGCTTTAGGATTCTTCTCTGATTTTTTGAATTTCCAAGAATGGGAAACGGTGGCTGAGTTCTCGGGTCCGGTGTATCCGATTGAGGTAATCCAGTTCTTTTCCTCTGTTTCTTTAGACAATGGAGTCTTGCATGCCGTTATTAATGGCCGAGCAGTTTCGTTTTCCGTGACGGACTTTTGTACTCTGTTTTTGGTTCCTGATGATGGAATCAAAATAAATCCGAGTACGTCATGGGAGGAACTGACGGACATGGCTAAGCTGGAGGTAAAGAAGTATTTTGATGTTGGGGCGACGGTGTCGAGTTGCGTGTTGGCTGGAAGTGTGTCACCAAAACTGAAATTTCTGTTAAATTTTTTATGGAATACTGTGATTCCGCGACGGGGCGGACGTGATAAAATTGCTTGCTATGAGATGTTAGTTGTTAAGCATTGGTTGGAAGGAAATCGGGTTAATTTACCTTCTCTTGTTTTTAATCGTATTTCACAAACCGCTTTCTCGGTGACCGAAGACAAATTTTACTCTACTCTTGACTTACCGTATGGCATGTGGCTATCTCGGCTTTTTGAGTCAAAGGGAGTTGTTAATATGCAAAATTATGGGGTCACGGTAAAGGATGAGATGTGTGATCCGTTCTTGAAATTTATGAAGCTTGATGCTAATGGTCCGGAATTGTTATTTTTGGTGAAGGGAGGTACGGTTGGTATGCAGTCGGGTGGGGCTGATTTTTCTGTGATTGAATCAAAATTGGATGTGTTCATTGGAAATATTATGGAGCGCATGGATGCGCAAGATAAGAAAATTGAGACGGTGTTGGACACGGTTGTTCAAGCCGTGGGCATGGGTTCTTTGGGCTCAACCCGTGACCAAGGTGGGTCGGGTGTGAGTCATGAGATGAGGACATGGATGGATAGTGTGGATGATCGCCTTGTTAAATTGGAACGTAATATCATTGATTGTAAGCAAGAGGCGTATAGGCAAAAGGATAGGATGACTTTCTTGGTGAGCCAAGGCGGGTCGTTGGTGAAGAGTGGGACGGAGATGCGGGAGGGAATGCGTACCATTTATGATGCAACGGAGGCTCTTTCGTTGAAAGTTCGGAACTTTGATGTTTGCCTCACCGCTCAAGCCTCTCATGTGTCAAATTGCCTTGACCGTCTTTCTACTCTTGAGTACCGCACTAGGCCCGGTTATGTTGATCCTAACAAAATCCGTCAACCCAAAATGCCTTGATTTTTTCTATCCTTGGTTGTTTTAACTCTTAAACTACTAATCCTATTCGGCCCATTTGGCTTATTTTGAACTTGTCTATTCGGCCCAATGGCAACTAACAATATATTTTGTGGTTTGTAGTTTAATCAACATTTGCACTTTATTTTGCTTGATATATATCGTCTTATATTGCGTATTTTGCATATCTATTTCTTGCCTTGACATGTGTTATTCTAGTCGTTTCATGTCTTTGTTCTTGTCTTTTCAATGATGCCAAGAGGGGGAAGAAATGATATGATTTGAGTCTTTGCTTAAGCTTGCTCCTTGTCAAGACTCGTTATCTCTTAAATTCTCTCAAGCTATAACTTTGGCTAAGTTGTTTTGTTCTTGCGATCAAAGTTGCTATAACTTTGGAGTGCTTTGTTGAGGGGGAACTATACTTAGTCACTTTGTTAAGAGAAAATCATATGAGACTTGTCATCATCAAAAAGGGGGAATTTGTTGGACCAATTTGATAGTTTTGATAATGACATGTGTTTACGTGATAATATGTTTTACTCGATATATCATATGCGTGTAATTGTGTGCTTTAGTCTTATTATAGCTAGCAACAATTATGAGAAGAAAGATCAAAGTTAGGCATAACTTTGATAAAGTCTGTGAGACAAAGTTATAACAACTTCAGGAATAACTTTGGAAGTGAACTTGGAAGTTATAGCTAACCAGGCATAACTTTAAGGAAAATCGCTTCAAACAAGATCTACATAAATCTACACAAGACTCGAGATGGAGGGTCTTTGTGATCAAGATGAAGAGATGATCCGTATACTGAAGATCTTTGTGAAGATTAGATAGTATAGGTCGTCATTCGGTAACTATTCCATTCGAGAGATTTTATGTTCAAAAGTTATAGCTTTAGTCTATGACTTTGAATGATAAAATATTGATGCATGATTTTGGAAATAAAATGTTTTGAAATGTTTTCAAAAGTGAAAGAGTATTTTTATATTTATCAAAAGTTTTATTAGAGAATATATTTATGAGATTCTATTGGTTAGTAATACAACTTATGGGTTGTCATGCTACCTAGGGTTTCTAATATATTCTATCTCAATTTGTTGTTAACCTAATTAGCCCACCTAGTGGTTGAGCCATCTAGGGTTTCGTGAAACCTAGTTTGTGCCACCTAGGGATTCGTGCTCCTAGGGTTTCGTGACTTGGATTCTCCTCCATAGTTTTTGGTTTCCTCCTTATTTACCTACTAGTATTCTACTATATCTTTACAACAATATTTTGAGATATCAAGATAAATATATTTATATAAGATAAACCAAATAATATTTTAAAGATAAATATATTTCTAAAAGATAAGCAAATATTATTTTATGGTAAGATAAATATCTTTATTAAATATTATGCTAGGGTTTTAGATCTACTATGATTCTACTACTATAAATACTCATTCACATACAACTTGTAAAGAGGACGACATACACGAATTCACACGGCACATCTATTATTTGTATTGATTTTCCAAAATCGTTTTAAAGCAAACCTTTGAGCAAATATTTATTATTTTTAGAGTTTGTTTTTTAAAAGAGTCGTGCATCAATTATTATCACTCGCTTGAGTGAAATACGTTATTGGATAATAGTACATCATTATAAGCTTACAATTCTTTAACGGGAATTTGTGTGAGTTATATTGTACTTTCTTATTAGCGTAAGATAGTATAGAGTATTTAGCGATACTCACCTTGAGTTATAATCATAGTGTTGATTATACGAGTGGGTTGGTAATTTTTGTAATCCTTAGAAAGGTACTAAAAATTATTAATCGAGAATAGTGGACGTAGGTTTCAACGTGTGAAACTGAACCACTTCAAAAATCGTGTGCCTCTCTCTTATCTCTTTACTTTTCGTTATTTCGTTTTTCGCGCTTACTTTGATTAATTAATTAGTTGATTTTAATTCATAAGATCAAATAATTAATTACATATCATATAAATCAAAAAAATGGGGCTAGTTTTTAATACTCAATTCACCCCCCCCCTCTTTCGTATTCGATCAATAGACTCTACAGTATTGTTTTGTTAATCTATGTTATTTGGCCAATTACATTGATTAAATTTGTTAATTCATTCTATAAGTCGAGAGGCACGGAATCGGATTAGACTAAGCATGTGTAGGAGGACGACCTAGTCATAACAAAAGTTCTCTAGGACCCGACCTAAGGTTGACACTAATATCGAGATATGGACGTCTTTAGCCTAAACAATTAACAATATTAAGAATTCTTATGTTTAACATGAGCATTTACTTATTTGCATGCGTGACCCGACTCCCCTAGACTCTTTTAATATTATTTAATTTACATCATTTTTATCTACATCATTAAACCAAATCAATCATTAAACTTACCTTGATAGTAGTCTATTTATAGCATTTCATAGCGCAATTCCCGTCTCCTTGTGTTCGACCCCTCGTACTACATTAACTTGTGTCTAGGGAATTTTATCTTTGATTAGGTGTGTGATAGCCTATCACCCAACTTAGATTAAGGTTTCAAAAGACTACCCAACAATACTAAATAAACTCAATATAGGGATACTTACGACGAGATTGATGCAAAGGAAAAAATTTCGAGGAACAACAATGACAATCCAAGCCTTAGTGATGAATTAGGATGAATAAGGAGTGAGTACAGAAAGGTTAAGAGAGTTTTAGGGTATTAACAGAATGTTATACTGCCTGGTTTATGTATAACCTCCTTAATCATCGAAATCTAAAACCGCTCGAAAAATCCGTCAGACCAGTGTACTCGATAAAGCACTCGGTCGGTAAACTAGCCACTCGGCCAAGTGCCACTTAGGCAAAAGAGTGCCTAAGTAACATACTCGACATACTCGGCGAATATATCTTACGCTGCGAGTCAAGACACCACTCGGTCGAGTTCAGCCTACTCGACCGAGTCCAAGCTTATCGGAGTACGGAGTATTACACTTACAACTTTACAATTCATTATATAAAATACTACAGCAGAAGACTTAAAGTTTACAACTCAAATACTCAAAACTAAATGATCATCAATAACTATAAGACTCGTCTCATAGCGTAGCCCATCCCATACAAGCATTATCCAAACCCAAGTCATCAACTTATTAACCTGCAAGATACACTGCTCCCCAATTGAACGGAAATAACAAATGGATCATAACATGGCACCAATTTTAAAAGACTCGGATGGACGACACACACACACACACAAACCAAACAAGGTGAACCAAAGGTTGAGTAGGTAATATCTCACACACCACACAATATATATCATCATTACGCAACAAAGGCAGACATTTAACAAAACAATATAAGTCATTCACAATTTCACGTCAATGCGTGACACGCCACATTCAAGAACAAATCTCTAAGTCACCATGCTTAATTCATACTTGGCACGAATCTCTCAGTCACCGTTCCCAATTCACATAGGTACAAATCTCTCAGTCACCGTACCATACGTTCACCACGATCACGCTACTCTCCCAATCACCGTGCAGATCACATTCGCGACACATGCTATCAATAGTTATATCATACAATCACAATGATATTCACATTCCAACATTCATCTCAATATTCATATCACAATAAAATACAACACTTGTAACATCATACCACAATTATGCACAATTATAACTTAACATAAGATAAGGATGAGTAGAAGAATCCCTACCTTTTCGCAAGTTTTCTTGTCACAACCAAAACCAACTATAAGCGTTCCTTAATAAAATCACCTCCTACGTATAATATAAATATACATACAATAACCACCAATGGCCTCATACAAAAATAGTTTATTCAGTGACCAATACTATCTCCCATAAATCCAAGTCTAGGTTTTGATATCCAATAATTAATACAACTTATAGGCTAGATACTAAGGTAATTTAATAAGTATAAAGATAAAGAATACAAGAATAAAGAATATCTTACAAGGTCAAGGTAGAGTACTTAGCCCTAGAAGCGAAATTCCCAAAAGTTTGATGAACAAGGTAGTTTATCCCTTCTTCCTTCTCTCTAGGTTTTGATGTGATTTAGAAGTATGTAAAAAGTGTTGTTAAGATGGGCAATTTCTAGTTTATATAGGTTAGGGTCTAAGAATAGGACATAGGAGATTAAACATCACGGAAACCAAAGCTATTGCGTAAAACTGATGGTGAAAACTCGATAAAGTCACGCACGCGCTATGCGCGCACGACTCACGCCTTAAGTCGCGTGCCTGTCTCTCGTGTGTCGCGTGTTGTGCACGCTTCTCTGCTCTTGTTACGGATATGTATATTATCTAATCCCTTGACTCGGGTTTGACCTTGACTTACGTTGACTTTGACTTTGACTTAGCTTACAAAACACATATAAAAAGGCATGTATTACACGGTTACACGATTAGAGAACTCCATACATTGGTATAAATAGGATTGAGCGGAGCGGAAAAACTTAGAGTAGATGTTGCGAAAGAAAGTTTGTGGCTTTTATTAATATGACATGAAATACATTAATCATAAGTACGAAGACAAAATTTAAATCTATAATTAAAAAGTTACATAATTTTGTTGGGCGGATGATTAAGACGATGATGCCACGATGATTATCCTGGTGAGACGGCTAAATTTACGTGAGGCGAGGGAGGAGTCCACACGTACATTCCATCAAGGAGCGGACCGTGAAAAAGAAGCGTTCCCGTCTGGATAGCCTCTATGGAAAAAGACGAGTGTGAGAATCTTGAAAGCATTATAATCATAGCTGAACTGAGAAACATAAAATAGTTTACGTGAAATTTTGGAACAACTACGACATTATGAAATGAAATAGATGTAGAAGAGGAAGAGAGAAGAGTAAAAGAACCATTGTGAGTTATTTGGGGCGAACCATCACCATTGTAGATATCGAAGGACCCTCATACGGGTATGAAGGGAAAGAGTATTAAGATCGCATGTAATGTGGTGCGATGCACCACTATCAACAACCCATGACCGAGGTGGTGCGGTGGCAGAGGAAGAAGGCTCACAGCCATATGAGCCTGCGGGCGAGGACCACGAGGTTACGATAATCGGACGCAACCTGACCAATACGACCACAAAAATGGCAGCGACCTTGGTAAGGATTTCGGTAGGCAGGTTGGGTGTCATTAGGCGCATTATTGCTGGCGGGTGCGGGACCATAGAAAGAGCGATTGTTATTGTAACGATTTTGAGCGATTTTGATCGGCGGGGTAATATGTGGCCGCATTGGCGGATGGTGAGAAGGTTGTGGGAGTGGGATTATTTTTAATATGAAACTCATGTTGAATAATGTGCTTCTCATGAAAGGATTTAAATTAAATTGGAGTGTCTCGAGTATGAACGGCCCCAATGACGTAATGATATTTATCTTGATTGATGAGCCCATTAAGAATTTTTGTGGTGATATCGTCAACATCCATGAGATGTTCGAGTTGGGCAAGGTCATCAGTGCACACCTTGATGGACGTCATATACTCCGTGATTGACATATTATCAAGGTGTGAAATGTTATCAAGTCGATTATCTTTGATTTGGAGTCGATGATCGCGAGATGAATTTGCAAATGTTCGAAGGAGGGTAGACCATGCTTCGTGGGACGTATTGTCATTTTGACAATTAGTCCAACGATGGGTGAGGAGAGAGTGCTTGTGAGAGCACCGAGGATAAGTTGATATGGCGATACCAAGTCAAGTAGGCGGGATTATTTTATTGTGGTAGGAACAGTGGGGGGGGGGGGGGGGGGGGGGGGGGGGGGGGGGGGGGGGGGGGGTGTCGGGTCTTGGGTGATGGTTTTTGGAGGAGGTGGATTGGTGCCATCAAGATACGAAAATAACTTAAGACCATTCATGATGGCACGAACTTGAAAAGGCCATTGGCGAAAGGATATTGTATCCTTGAGTTGAATACAATTGGTAAAAGTGACGAGGGTAAGGAGCGAGGACGGATTAGCGGGAGTTGGCTATTTGAAGTTGGTAAGACATAGTTGGATGTGATCAGAGAAGGAACGGAAATCGAGAATGTAGTATATGAGCCAAAGCACAAGCAACTACAAAATAGGGATACAGTGGACTATTATCAGAAGAGCAAAAATAGGAGAAAGCTAAGGCAAATGACCCAAGTTTTTTGTTGACTCGGTTTTAGTCTTGACAGCTCATACAGTAGTAAAATGCTTAGCATGGATGAGTTATTAACTATCATAGTCTTACGGATTAAAACCATACAGTACATGGGATAATTTCAGCAAAGGCTCTAAGGTGTTTGGGTGAAACTTCCTTGCAAAGATGAAGCACAAAGATCCCGAAATATTGTTATAAACACAATCTAATTGACCTCTTACTCGACTCAAAAACTCTTGTGAAACATCTCTTCTAACATATGTCGTAGGATGAGAACCTGGCCTCGACCAATCGACCCAAGTAACACTTCGATTGGAGTTCAAATCGTTGCCAATTTTTGCGACGAGAGTTGCAAAATAGTGCTCGTCCATGTAACATGGAGGTCTACAATGGTCACTAATGACATTATATAATGTTTTATCAGATATTATTGAAACGGCAAGCTCCCTCTGAAGTTCGAACCATTGAGACCCTTTTCGCCAATCTGATAGCAAAATAGTAGGAGCCATTCGCTTGTTGTATCGTCCTCGACCCACCTTTCTTGGATCGTCAAAGGATCCAATGTAGCTGTGTTTGGAGTTGATGAGGTAGTTGTAGGTTGCTGTGAAGTTAAAGAGAGGAATGCAGGATTCAGAGAGTAATATGAATCGTTGGTTAGAAAAGTCGAGCAGGGCATTCGCTAGTAATCGTCTCTCGGCATCTACCATGCTTGATCTTCCCCATTCTACTCCCTGCAATGTTGTAACAAAGCACTTGATATAACATGTTTAAGTTGAGACCCTTTTGAGTTTTGACTAAAGTTTTAACATACTACGTACAATATCTTCTAAAAATATATATACTCCCTCCGTTCCGGTCATTTGTTTACCTTTGTTTTTGGCACAATTATTAAGAAAATGGTAGGGGACCATTTGTGGTGGTACTTGATGGATGACAAGTGGACAATAGTCCCATTGGGTGATCAAATTACTCATAGACTATTATCCTAATATAGAAAGGTAAACAAATGAATGAGACACCCTAAAATGGAAATGGTAAACAAATGACCGGGACGGAGGAAGTATTATTGAAGTGTCTTGAGTGAGTAAGGAGGAATAATGTGTTTGCGTCTTGTCATTCTTTTGGAAAGAAAAATAAATTGTTGGAGTCAAGCCAATTTATCTGGTCGTTTTGGTTCCGCAAAGTCAAAATTACAAAGGCATGATTTATCAGTTATATACTTATATCGAATCACGTTATTGGAAGTCGAGTCATTTTTCAATGCATGTCAATCTAGGGCATAAGTCCAAGGATGCATGTTTTCTAATTTGACACACTCACATGTGAGCCTTAATGATCTTCTTCATACTCCCCCTCATGCAAACGAGTATGGGCCACACCCAAATGTAGGACACTCGCATGTGGGGCTTATTAGGCTTCTTCACAGATCGGACTAGTAACACGTAGTCAAGTCGGTACAATCGCCTATCACAAACCATTTTCCGATTAAGTAATTTCTTGACACTCCCTAAACTAAAATAAATGAATCATTAAACCCGGAAATGAAAATATATCCTCAATCGAAAAGAAAAAGGAAAAAAAAAGTGTAGGACAATGTGTAACAAGTGGTACAAACCTGGCTTGGTATTCTTCGTTTGTATAACACAGAAGATTCAAGTGGTTCATTGATGAACTCTGATGAATTATGTACATAAATGGAATAAAACCCTTGATGACCCTTGAAGAATACCTCCCACAATGGCGCTAAGGGCAACGAACTCCTTGTCAAGAACATAAAGGCCACCTTAGGAGTCCGATTATACGGGTAATCCTTAATCCCTGGCGCCATTGAAGCACGCCACATGAGCTCCTCATCCGACATAGAATGCCATAACTCACTCGGAGCTATCCACTCACTGAACTCAACCCTTTGTATCGATCTTCCTAAACTAAAACTCGACACTTTATTTAGAACAAAGTAGTCTTCTTCTGAGACTAGAAATTCCTTTATTCGATTATTGACAAATAACCCAAGAATCATAATGAAAAATGCTATTGATAAGGTGAAGATCATAGTGGTAGTAATTTGGATCGCGGCAATTGGAGGGCTGCTTTCCTTAATCATGTTTCGAAACCACGAGCTTTTCAAATACTCAGCTGTTTTTTGTTCCTTCATTTCTAATGCTTGCAGTTAAGGAGTATCCTGCTATCGTAGCAGATAATGTGATTACTTATGCATGCTTTTGTTTCAGATATAGGATGATTTAGTTAAAATTCATATAATATAATGATAAATGCAAAGTAATATCCCATTGATAATGTGATTCGAAACGAGGCAAGACAATTTTGGTAGTTGATTTACTCGTGTAGAGTTAACTGCATTGGAAAAGCTTGCTCAAAAGGGTCATAACACTCTTTAACTACACCACTAACACCAGCATAACACATGATTTTACACTCACCTTTAGGTCAGGCTTCTTATATGGGATTACATCAGGTCTTTCGTAAGACGGGTATATCCGTTTTAAGTATAACAGGTCAAGTAATACACCGCTTGTATGAATTAACACAAATATTTTGTTTTTTCCCATGCATTATGTCTTTGTCTTATTCATCTCAAATGGGGATACTTGACCCGTCTTAAGCTTTAGACGAATATCTCCGTCTTAAATTAGAATTTGTGATAAGATTAAGGTTTAGTTTCGGTTTTTAAATATCCCTATACTACTTGCAGGAAGTTGTTATTTATTCGTTCTGTACTACTTGCAGGGAGTTGTTATTCGTCGTCGACATTTTTACTAATAATCATCGACATTAGTAACCTCAAAAACTTATTCAGTGTTCGTTTCAATGTGGGAAATCTTGACGTCACTCGAACAAACGACGTAAACAATAGTAAAGAAGAGGTACATTTGCGAATTAACTTAAGTTATTTCAACAAATTTGTACCACGAAAATGGGCTTGGAAGTTGGAAGTGCATCTCTTGTTGCAATATAATCCCACATCACGCGTCCTATTATGCTACATTGTTGGAGAAAGAAAAATTGTACTACTTTACAAGTAAGGAGTTACTCCTATTATCAATTGGTTTAGTTTAGAACCTTTCTTATGTTGTCGAGTGATCTGTTCCAGGGTTACCACTCAACCGATTCTGTGTGTGTCTCTCCTCCGTTTGGGTGTGAAACAAGAATAAAGATATATTATTGTTTATCTCCATTTGATGTAACAAAAGCCATAAACTGCTGCACGACCAGTCGACCACTAGGCGTAGGATCACCACCACCATCTCGCGGTTAGAAACGAAGATTCAACAAATAGTTATGTAAAATATATTTTATTATTAGTAACGATAATACCAAAATGCAAGAATTTTAAAACGCAAGAGCTAAATTTAAGGTTAGCGTAAAGCAAATAGAACTCGTTTGTCAAAAAAAAAAAAAGCAAATAGAACTATATTATATTATATTAACTTTGTTATAACTTTAAGGTTACATTATATGCAAAAAATAATTTTGTTAATTTCCCATATATTAATATACTGAAATCTCTACAGAGTTAAATTAGTAGGACAATTCTCTACTCTTGGTTATGGTAGCGGGTTTGAAGTTGAGATAAACTTGAAAATGGTTTCTCTGATTTTGAGTTTCATTTTTTAATATTTGAGGTTTAATCGGTAGATATTTTGGGTAGTTCACTTGAATGTCGACAGTAATTAGTAAAGTATCACTCACGAATAGAGACTGAGGTAATTTACTACTAATCTTTCCACGTGTCATTTAGGCTTTTTCTTGTATGAGCACCAGCATCAGCTTCTCTCTATTTGTATTGTTTTTGTAACTTGTATAAGTCATTCAAGCTCGTCTCACTGAAGACGGACACTATCCGTCACAAGCTGAATA
This sequence comes from Heliosperma pusillum, assembly GCA_022085475.1. Classification (NCBI taxonomy): domain Eukaryota; kingdom Viridiplantae; phylum Streptophyta; class Magnoliopsida; order Caryophyllales; family Caryophyllaceae; genus Heliosperma; species Heliosperma pusillum. Next base: position 31,955 of record JAIUZE010006049.1, read on the forward strand.
CGGATAATGTTTCTATCACAATAAGCAAGTGGGAGGGCAAGTGGGGGATCCAATCCCCCAATTGCCCTCCCCCTTTGCATATTGTGAGAGAGGCTTTATCCGTTTTCAGCTTGTGACGGATAGTGCCGTTTTCAAATTTGTGAATTCAGATTTTCATGCATATACCTTACTGGGTTGTGCACACATTCGATGATGTGGGTGAACAAGACTTTGAGACTGCATGGATATAAACAAAACTAACTTGACAGATACTAAATGGCGAAGGGCTATATTAATTCCAAAGAAGTTGCCCGTTTATCTGTTTCATGTTAAGCACTACAGTAGCTGTCAAAACAACAAACGTATTCGTACCTCATCCTTCACTGAGCACTGCCAGCAATGTCCACAAATTTAACTGCTTGCGTTAGGTAGCTTTCTTACAAAATATAATGCGGCAAAGCAAGCCACAGCTATAGATACAATCAGTTTAGGAGTTCCGATCCTCACAATCTCTGTTGATACCCAAGACCTTGAATAGGCGTAAATCCAATGGATAGCGAAATCTATTGTACATGTTTTCTGAAACTTCGATATGGAGAATCCCTGAAAAGAACAGCAATACTTTCTGAGGGCAGGAAAGAATAATAATATGCACAAAAGACTCAGAATGCAGCAACCAGAAGTAATAACACATCACAATCATCTCACATCTGAAATGCACAAAACACAAGTTGTTTAGATGTGTCCCTTAAGCTCTACAAAATATTCCGAGGTGTGCTTCTAACCTAAAGGGGTCATAGGCAGAAAAGAGGCAGCCAGCTTATTCACAATTTGCTCATCTCGTCAGAAAATGAGCCAATGCTTTGCTTATAAGCTTCTATAGAGAAGTCCTGCATTCAAAAATTTGGAGTAAAAGAGAAGTCCACCATTATGAATAAACATGTAACCTATCTCAAATTTTGCTCTAGCTTAACTTTGTCAATTAATAGATAACCCAACCATTCCCCTACTGATCCAGGTTAAGCCATATTTTAAATCTTGCCTGTTTAATTCAGAGCCTAACTCTTCAACAAGGTGGGTGTAGTATCAACATTAGAAATAGACGAATTTTTAGTTGTCAATGACATTTCTCAGCACAAGTATACATATCAAAATAGGACAAATAACTTTGTAGAAACTACCTCGGGCAATTTCTGTTGTTGAGCTAGATGCTCAACATGGAGCCTCACATTTGACGCTGCCGGAATCCACAGACGACGATCAACATCTTTATATACGGCTGAAACTATGTCAAATAATGTGGTCGCACCATTTTCTATGACCTTCAAGATTGAGGACTCTCTATCTTTGCGGTTCCTGATAATCAATAAATCAACAAAGTGAAAGATTACCATGTCCAAATGCAATAGCTACAAGGCATATCAAATGTTAAACATAGGGCCTAAGGGATAATTACACAACCGTTACATTTGGATGACCCATAATGAAAATTGAGCCATCTGATTGCTACATATATGAGAAACGTAATAAAACTTAGGTAATCGTTTTGCTTTATTACATCGTACCCCAAAGTCCAAGAGTAGTGAAGCTTTCACTACACCGGAAATGGAAATGACAAGTATCTATTAGATTAAATAAAATAAGCCATATAAAGGGATAGTGGACAACTTTAAGTGTCACAAGTACCAGAATATTAATCAAGGAAACAGAAACAAGAAGAAATGAGATGTGATTCATACTTGAGATATTGACAGAGTATGTGGCTAGGCCAAAGGTTGACTCTACCATGCATTGGAATCAAAGCACGTGAGGAGAGGTCCAAGAAATCATATGTTGTTTGAAAGTACTCCTGCATAGAAAAGAATTTTGAAGTGACAATGCTGGTACAAACTACAAAGTCCTCCTCACTCAACAGATTTTCTTAATGCCAGTGAGGGCTATGACCCATTCATCTAGTTTTTTTGCTTTTCATATAACTTCGAACAATTGACTTTAAAATTAGTCATTTCGAACAAATGAGCTAACTTCTATTTTGTTTTTTCTGTTCCTCTATAACCAAGTAACCCAGCAAAAGAATCCTTCCCAAGCCTGTAAACTGAACCAAACAACAAAACAACTGTCCCCATTCTTCTGCTTCTCTTCAATTACTTTCCCTTTCCCTCTTGTTTCCTATCAATCACCCTAAAAAAAGTCTGCATGCTATACAAAAACACATGTTACTGTTTATAACTGAATCAGTGTTTTCAGAAATGAGTATTCTGAAAAGCATCGTTTATGTTCTGCCATTGTCCATTGACAGACACTAGTTCAAAGACTATCCCACCACCAACTTCCAGACTCCAAAGTCCCTGTTCACTCATCGCCAAGTCGCCAAATCAGTTATATTGGCATTTGCTAGCCATTCTTCCGTTTACATCGCTTGACTCTCTGCCACTCGTGTTCTCATGGTACATTTTCAATGCATTTATGTAGCATAAATATTTTTTTTTAAAAATATTTTATGCACTAAAGATACTTAAACAACAAACACTTGATACTTTTAGAAATCATCAAGACCATCTTAAAATGAGACGCTGAGAGCAATTATTATAGATGCCACGAAAAAGCGGTGCCCAAAGAGAGAAAACGAAAATGAAATAGGGTGCTAACAGACTTACAGCCATGTTTCCACCAGAATTTATGTCCAAGAGTGCACTACCCTGCCTGCGATCATTTAGAAATCACTCTTTAAGCATTCGACTTAAAATTGGGTGATTAAGTATGATAGCCTGACTGACGAATGACTGCCTTATTTTCAGGAAATCACAGGGATAGATTGGGGGTCAGCGTACTAATGAGTAATGATATAATTTTATAGTTTTCTATTTGTATATATATATAGATAAAATTACTCAATATTATGAAAAACACGGGAAGAACAGGAGAAGAAAAAAAACAGAATACTTCCATAAATCTCGTGAGATAAGCTATTTTGAAAAATCAGAACAAATTATCTAAAGGGAGGATAAGTAATCCAGCGAAATCATTATTAGGCAAACACTAAATCCAAGAGGTTAGGATATTCAGCAACTTCTATGATCAGCGATAGCTAGTTGGTCAAAGGACGAATGTATTCCTTATTTAGTGAGTCCAAATTGCTCTTGCTCAGATATGCCATAAGAATATATACTCAAATATTAATTTAAAAAGGTGTTTAACACATGCAAACATCCACTTTCCTAAGATGCATCACCTAATCTAACAATTTAAAACAAAAAAAATTGCCAATATAGATCTCTACTGGAAATTCACGAATACTGTTAGAAAGCAAAAGCTCAACTGCTAGCAACACGGAATCAAATCTTAGTTTGAGACTTGATTAGGGAATCGATCAGCAAAGTTTGATCTCTGTCATTTTGAAAGAAATGTGATCATGGCTAACCTTCAAAACCTTGAGTCCTTGATACCTCGATTGTGATAAGCCAATATATACAGCGCCACAGCTCAGATTTAATACCACGCCGAGCAATGCAGCAGTTAATTCAAGTATTAACCTTAATTAATGATATAGTGACATCATCCACAGCCATACAATATAGACTACAAAAGAAATATCATAAACTTTCATAGAACAAACACGTGACAGGAAAGATTAAAAAAACAAAAATTAAGGTTCGAAAGATCTTACCCAACACAGTGATCACCGACAACCAGTGAATGAGAATTAATATGAAGCAATGCCATATGCCCATCCGTGTGGCCCTGACATTGGAAGACAGTTAGAAAATACTTCATAATCAAGAATGCAATAGACTATTAAGATAAGACAAACTAATCAAGAGAAGGATCTAAGGCGCTAATTAACTTATGACCAATCGACCAGTATTTTATAATGTGTGGAAGCCATTATGTTTCCTATATTAAAATTAGTTATACTCTCATCGTCAAATATTTGCATCATATAATACCCAACACATGTGAGGGGAATAAAAAAAGAAGGCAGTTAAATAATTCAGTGTTTATATATTTATTCATGTCAGATACAATTTAGACGATGGATTTAACTTTATTTGATTGTAGACATATTTAATATATAGATTATGTTGCAGTGGTGATCACACCACAGCGTTGAGGGACAATATACAAAGGGCAGAAAGCATAGTGAAGGAAACTATGTGGGTGGTAGCGGCATTGGTAGGACACAGACCTACAATGGACTGAAGTTATGTGATGCTGATGGTGGCCTGAAGAAGTGTATAGCTTTGGTTTGAGTGAATAAATTATTTGAAAATTGCATTTATAATATCATGGAATGTTGTGACTACAAGAGTAGCATAATAAAATTGAATAAGATGTAGCTTTATATGAAGCTCCAAAATTGATAGCCAAGATTGCAGCACTTGCAAGAATTGGCAATACAATGAACGCACAAGCTTTCGTGAAGGGCAATATGACCTGCTACAACTGCTATTGTTTCCAAAATACAATACCGTCTATTATATTATAATAACATGTAACTTAGAAATTGAACTACGGTTATCCAGATTCGGATTGAAATAAATTAAGAAAGGAGAAATGAGACTTATTTCTTAAATTATTTCCACTCCTAACCCCGTTTATCTTTAATCACCAAGTGTTCTCAGCTCCCTCCCCATCCTCCACTACTCCACTAGCACCCCCCTTTCTTCAAGGCGAAAATAATGAAGACGGCAGATTAAATATATAGAATATTGGATGGTAAGCCTGGTGCCTTTATACAAAATATACATACCGGAGCAAAAATGACTTGAAACTGCTGGCCTCTGATAGAGATTTCTTCTCCACCTACAATTGAAGTGTAGCCAAGCGACCAGACATCTGCTTCAACAAACAATTGCCACGGTACTTTTTAGACAGCAATACTTGACAAACAAACCCGGATAGATACAATTTCCTTGGGTGATAACGAAATTAATTCCCACATCTAGCAACAAATATGACTGCGCTTCTTTCTATCGTGATGTACCCAGTCATTCGAAGCAGTTTTCGACGCGATTTTCATCTTGGGTCATTCGGAAACAGTCTCTTTGTGTTCACAAGGGTACTGCGTCCCCCCCCCCCCCCCCCCCCCCCCCCCCCCCCCCCCCCCTCCCCGGTGCAATTTGCGGGAGCCATTACCGGGATAATGTTGTTGTATCTAGCAACAAATATGCATGGGATGGTGACATAAACATAAATATGTATGAGGATAGTTCAACAAATTTAAGTTACAAGTAACAAACAAAAAATGAGTTATGCAGGTTACTACCTTTCCTAATACGGCCCATTGTCTTGTCATGGGCCAATAGAATTGCATCAGGATTACATCTTTGAATGACGGCTAAACCTGAATAGAGCAATCAAACAAGATATCATAATTCAAGATACAAGCTTATGAGCTTATCTATGGGTAAAACTCACACGGATACGCAAAATAACATTGAAGCACACACACTAACAGACAAACCCACGCGCGCACACACTCACATACAACATAAGTAAAGAGAAGCAACTTCTATTCTTCAACATAACAGACCTCAAATTACCCCCACAAGACAGCCAACACCGACATTCAATTTCAATAGCAAGTACACAGCAGGAAGCAACTGTGCGACCAATAAGTGGCAAACAGGTTTGCATATCTTTGAATGGTGCACATTTGAAATTCACAGGACGAAGGAGATACGGCTACGTTTGAGGAACCTATCGAGCATAACAGTAACAACCCGACCAGTACATAATTTTAGGCTACCACACACTATAGGAATAGGAAGTAAGATGTGCAATACTGTCATAAAAACTAAACTCAAAAAAGTTTTTTAGCAACCACTTATAAAGGTTCTGGACTGCTGGCAATATAGATAGACAACCCCAATGGTTTAGCATCAGGACCTAGGTCCCTCTGAATGGTAGTAGGAAGCCATACAAGACTTGATGACATTACTCAAAAGTCACTTTTAAACTTTACGTATGCATTTACTTTGTGAGGTGGCAAGGATAACCTCTGACGTGGGTGCTTCTCATGCCCATGGACAAGGATCTAATGATCCTGTTGCACAGCCACTCGACACTCAAACTTACCTACACATTTAGCTTATAAGTCCTATGCAGCCACGAAACCAAATGAAGGCTACAGGCTATTGGGTGTGAGCTTATAAACTTCAATCAAGAACAATGAGCCTTGTTTTGTAGTGCACCATTTACTTTGGTGAAACTTACCAAAATTACTGGGTGACATTGAAACCTAATATCAGGAAAAAAGAAGAAATTTCTACACAAACCCACTGGTCCACCCAAAAAAATTGCAAACTAGAAATACTTTTGGGGAGTTAGATTCACCTACAAGTCACATGGCACCGGTACGAGCGTTAGCTAGGATGACTTCCAAGTTCAATGCCAAAGAACCGACATTCAGCTTTAAATGAATAGCATGCATAATAGACAACTTAATATTGAGGCTTCTTCATAAACTGAGAAAGAAGCTCGTCAGGATGGGTGAGTCTGATCAGCTTGACCACAGGGAAAAGCTCCCTGTGAGCTAAGGTTTTTTAAAAAAGTAGGTGGATTGCAAAAAACCATTGCATTACAAACTAGAGAATCTCACGTGGTTAAAGCTGTCAAAGATTCATGAGGTCAAGACATTGTGTATCCCAATGTATGATGTGCCTTTATACACTAAGAACGAATAAAAAAAACATGGAGAGATGAATGATGATGAATTGATGATAATTATTCCCTTGTGTAATTCTCAAGAGTCTGATGACACAAACTATTCTCTGTTGTTGGTCATATTCTGTTGTTGGTTATAGAGCTGAAATGTGATGTTGCATCAGTAATAAGACTAATAACCGTGTTCTGCGGTTCAAATCACTCGCATCCTCTCCAAGACCTCCCCTTTTATCACTTTTTCTCTCCAGCAACTAGACGACTAGACTACATAATTGCATCAAACAGCATTTCTGCTATTAAATTTGCTTCTATAAGAACAATACAGAAGAACTGATATTAGCTACGAACACAAGATACTTAAAATGATTTTCTTTATCAGAAAGCCACAACGTGAAAAGGGGGGGGAGGGGGAACCAACTTACCATCCACGTGATCATGATGGTGATGGGTAACAAACACGATCAGTTTTTTCGGAAGAGCTGCAACTATGTGCTCGAGCTGATAAACAGTGAGACATGTATTAGTGCAGTACTAGTTTAGAACCCATGCAATTGCATGGTTTTTTAAAAGGGGTATATATGAAAAAAAAAAAAAAAAAAAAGCAGAAAAGTTAAAAAATAATATAATATTTTTATTTTAATATTAAACATTAAAACATGTTATTAGAGCTTAATATGGTTATATATAATCGATTATTTTTTTCATTTTAATTTTAATAAAACCCTTATGGTTTTATGGTCGGAAATTATTTAGATACGGTACTTATGAAGTTTTTTTTTTTTTAAGTTTCTCTTTTTTTCATATTTTGCTTCATAATTTTCGAATTTGTGACACTTACAGTTTTATTTATTGTGATTTTTAACAACAAAACTTAATTTTAGTGTATATCTTAATTTATAAAGGATGACCATTGTCACGTGGCATAGGTACTAATGTAACATCACCACTAAAATTATTTAGTTGCTTAATTTTATTAAATTATAAAATTAATGTTATCCTTATAAATTTATCACATGTACATCAATTTCATTTGTTTTTTGCTTATTACAATAGGGAAATTCACACCACAATATATAAGTTTATTTGTTTCCTTATTAAGATAAGGTGAATTTGGAGGGAAAATTTGTGGATAGACTTATTCTTTTAGTTATAGGGGGATTAAAACTGAAATTGTGCCCCGTATCTCTTTTTGTTGCTTCTATAACAGTAATTTACAAAAAACAAAAAATGTAACGGCTAGAGATTAATTGTTCACCTTAGAATCATTTCCATTTCTTGTGAAGCCAATGACTCATTATTCTTTGGTTTTTATTGTGATGGATTTAAGCAAATTGCTTACTAGAATACTCGTGCTTCTTTTTACTATGATCTAGCAGTCTTCGATGCAATTCGCAACGCAACTTTCATTATGGCCCATCTGCAGCCTCTTAGTGTCGCTAATGTAAAACCTAAGGTTGCATACATCTGACCCCTCTTATGCCGTAATTTGTGGGAGCACTTGAGGCATCCCATTTTTGTTGCCGATTTGTTGTTTATGACATATAGAATAATAGACAGCCACAATTTAAAGTTAAAAGTCACATGACAAATGGCATCTCATTAAGTCATTAGACTAAGTAAAATGCTTGCATCTTTGAAAAACACTCATACATTTATATGTAAATTTACTAACTTACACTTCTTTCTTATAAATGATGTCCACGACTCCAAGACACATGGCATCTCATTAAGCCAAGAGACGAAGTAAAATGCTTGCTTCTTTGAAAAAACACTCATACATTTATAAGCAGAGTTACTAACTTAGACTTATTTCTTATAAATGATGTCCAAGACACCATCACCACTGGGAATGAAAACATCTTAAGTCGAAAAGAATAGAAAAAAAGATGTCCTTCAATTCCAGAGTAAAGCTTTATCCAATACAAAAGAAAAATCAAAGCAAATAGCCTTTTGTCCTTGATAAGACATAAGTACAAAACGGACAGCGTGATAAAGACTTAAAGAGTACAAAATGTATGAGACAATAGGCCATAGCAGAATAAACAGCAGTTTTAAACATGCAGGTCATACACAAATCTTAAAAGTCCTAGTATAATAAATTAATTTTGAGTTCATAAAAAATTCGAATTTCAGGTAAATTTCAAAAGATTGCACTTTGTAAACAAAAGCAGCTGCAGTATTCAAAAAACTTAAATTCCAAATTCTTACAATGTCAGACAGCTGTTCTACTTCTACTAAAGAATTTTGTGCCTGGGAGGCCAGGTCTATACTCTACCTTACACTGACAAGTGTCAATACAAGAAAATTTCACATTAGTATACGGGATCTGAAAGCTGAAAAGTATTTACTCATGAGATTACTTACTTCCTGATGGAATCGAGAACTGCATCCTGGATCCACTATCAGAGCATCTCCATTCGCAGCAAAACTTGCATTGTTTTTATTATTAGCTACAATGTCTGGAGCAACAACAATCAAGTTGGTAGTGCTGAAAGGTTTTGCAGTTCTACTTCCCATAGGTACAAGCATAACTCCAAGTGGATACTCCTAAACAGTGAGACAGCACAGATTTATAACAATGCTCAGTTAGAAGATGAAATTTACTGGTTTTCAATCAGAAAGAAAAGAAAGAAAAAAACACAGCTACTGGATGCAGTTTACTCATGATACCGAATTAAAATAAACTTGAATGCCTGAACCACAAAATAACAGACTGGAACTGTCAAATACAACAATAAAAATTACACCATTACCTAATTGTGTCAAAAGATCCCATCTATGGGGCGGTAAAGGAGTTGAAAATACGTTGTACACAGCCTTGACCATGTGCTGAAGGACAGGAAATTTTTGGATGACTCATGATATATATTTTATAGAAAATAGCGTAATACTAAGTCACAATTTAAGAAATGCCAGCAGTCTATACGGTATTTAGATTGATTCCAACATATTCTAAAGCTAATTAATAGTAAGTCTTTCGCTACTTTGGAAAAAGAAAATGGAAATGTCAATCTGTCCCAATATAAAGATTACTTAGTAATGAAACGCACTTGGTCCAAACACACAAAGGCGCTTTGTTTCTTTGAAAGCTACTCCAACTCTTTTATCCACAATATGCATTCACTTATTCATATCACTATCAAATAAGCTACATGATAAACACTTGGACACTTCACGTCTTCACCCATGCCAAAAACATGATAAATAAGAAAGGTCGGAGCAAATATTAAGGCCTTGTTTGGATACCAAAAATGGATAGAAATGGAGAGGAGGGGGAAAGAGGTAAGGGAAAGGGAGGGGACTGGTGGGTGAGATTTTTCCCTCCAAATCTTCCTTTGTTGGAGGGGAAAAAATTTGCCTTGTAGAAGGGAAATGGAGGGATCCATTTTCCCTCCCCTCCAAATTCCTCCACCCTTATTCCATTATCCAAACAATCGATATTGCCTCCCTCCAAATCCCTTCCCTCCCTTCCCTTCCAAATCCCCTATCCGAACAAGGCGTAAGACAAATCTGTATGAATTATTGCATTGCTTTTTTTTTTCCATTTAGTATGTTTATTGCACTTGAGTTTGCTAGCATATCCTGTTATTAGCCGCATACTTCCAGCAGAACAAGAAAATATATAACGCGACCAACTTTGTCAAAGAAAGAGGTTTCATCCAGGAAATCTAGATGAAATCAACCTGGTAACGCAAGTTCTGGGGAACATCCCACTTGGAGCGTTCAGAGTCATGTAGTATGCTGTTAACTGCCAAAGGCCCAATACGGTTACATCCTTGTTTCACATCTGTAAGCAATTCGATGCATTCAGGCCAGCTCAACCACAGAAATGTCCCTGCAAAAGGTTCAACCTAGTTTAGCTTGTGCAAAGAGAAAGACCAAGAATAGCTAGCCGATAACATCATCTATCATGAATTCAGGATCACAAGCTTCCGCCAAAACCACTTTAGTCTATCAGAGTGTCAGTCCATTATCTCTCCATAGAGTGTCACATGTTTCCATATATTGTGACGATTGTCTTAGGACTTGAAGTAATCACTATACTTTCTGCTTCACAGATACTCCGTATTTGACAAGCTTCGAAAAGAGTCCTAGAAGTGCAACTTAGTGAAACACGGAACTCCCAAGAGCAAAAGTGCAAAACATTCGAATATCTAACTATTTTCATTGTTCTATATTTTGTGAACTGCAATTCTCACCATCCAAAGAATTTCGCATTTGGAAGCAAATACCGACTAGAGCCTACTAAATTTGTTCCCAAATACATTACAGTATTCCACCAATAACCATACCTTAAATAGAAATAACACAAATCCGTACGTGCAGCGAAAATTCAAGACTACGATCAACTCCATTGTAATTACGATATTCTTACTTCAGTCAATACACTTGGGGAGCATGAAACACAAGACAAACCTTGATCATATCCTTCAGCAAGCGCGAAATTAGTGGAAATGAACACCGTATGAACAGGAGAATCTGGCCCGAACTCCGGCTCTTGTACATACTGGCAGAATTTCCACCGCAATTCAACTAACCTCCCAATCCCGGATTTTTCCGACACCTGAAACACATTTCGAAAAAATACACATACATTACACGAAATTAAACAGCCTAAAACAAATCACGTCAACACATTACGTAGTATTCCGTATTATATTAGATGAAATTATGAAATACCTGATTAAGAGCTGAAACAAAGTCAAATTTCTGCAAATCAAGGTTAGGAGAGCATAATTTAGCGTCGTCGAGTTCAAATTGAGATTGACCTTGAAGTAAATTCAGTTGCGTGGAAGGTAAGTCAAAGAGATCGGAATCGACGTAAGAATCGTACTCTTCGATGCCGAATTCTGGTGGTGGAGATTGTTTGAGTAGAAGATATTCATCATTGCTAGTAGTGTTAGTGATGATCAAAGCTAGGCGGTAATTCGACATTGAACGTGAATCACTGTCTTTGATTTTGGGGGGTTTTGTGAGTGATTCAGGGTTTTAGATGGACATTAGATATGAAATTTGGTGTGATCAGTAAGTAGTTCAGTGGAGGTAGTTGAAGATTCCAATGCTGTAAATGCTTCTTTTGTTGCACTACTAATTGCTTAAAAATCAAGATATGGTTACATATTTTAGACATAAGTATACAGTTCACAATTATACCTCTCGTTAAACCTGGCCAAAATTACGAGTCGGCCCGGCCCGCCATTCCGGTTCACCCAAAAAAGGGCCCGCCAGCCCGTGTAGACAGCCCACCCAGCCTACCTATCAAACCAGGCCGGTCCCGGTTTGGTGATAGTGGAACCCGGCCCGCTTGCCAGCCCGCCCCTGGCCCGTGACCCGCATTGAACCGCTTGGCCCGGATCGGCCCAGTTCAGTGTGGGTCGGCCGTTGTCTTTTGCTTTACGGAATTACTTTTTCACATACGAACTTTACTCTTTCACATACTTTTTTTTATAAAATTTCCATATTATAACCTTTTTCCCAACATATTATACCTAATCAAATTGACTACGTAATCATATCGAATCTGATAAACTTAAATAATGAATTATAATTCTTCAACTAGTGAAGTATTTTGCTTTTAGCAATTATTAATACACTTTTTTGAATTATTAGGTTTATGCTCAAGTGCTTAACCATTATACTTAATTAGGGCTTACAGATTGTAGTGTTTAAAGAATAAAGAGGGTGGTTAGTGTGGTCGACATTGTCGTATATCGATGGAACTGTGGTCGTCGGCGGTATTCATTGCTCGTCATAGCAGGGGGAGGGCGGAGGTAGCTGTGCAAATGGTTTCGATCAGAGTGTTTGTTGGCGACCCGCTAAAAGGCGTCGACTGGAGGGCGGTGGCGGTGGTCTGGTTGTGCGACCGGCTGGAAGGCGGTGGTGGGTGGTCAGGTTGTTAGCTGGCAGAGGGGTGATGAGGAAGGGGAAGGGAGGTGGTTTACGTTGTTTTCTACTTTGCTGTGTTTTTTCCTTTTTTTAAAAAAATATTAATTAGTTTTTTCTTTTTCTTATTAGGGGAATTAGTTATTTCTTAATAAGTAGTTGTATCACTGTATGTTGTCTTAATTCTTTCTTCTTAATATATTAATTCTTTTATACTTTTATTTTTTAATAAATTACTCCCAGATTTTTGACTCCGACCATATCTTACTACCATTTCCCAATTCTAGTGAGCAAATCCGTCAATATTTGAATTTTCCCTCAATTTCTCTAATTTCATGACGAAAATGCCCTTTACTTTATGTTATATGTCCTTCCTTCTCTCCATCTTCATCATTTGTTATCATTTCACTCTATCTTCATCTTCTTCATCAAAATTTTACTCAATTATAAGATCTTTCTCTAATTAGTACTCTCTACCTAAATTAAATCTACAAATCTGGAATGTCTAATTCAAGGTTAGCTTTTCTTTTCTCTTCTAATTTTTTTTTATGTTATCATTTTTTTTATTAAAACTAAATGGGATTCAATTGAATTGAACTTAGGGTTCTTGAATTTAGGGTTCTTACTGATTTGGGTTTTTTGTATCTTTTAATTATTCAAGAGAAAGTAGCTACCATAGCACAAGCCAACACCCGAGAAAATATTTATGTGGTGTTCCGGTAGCTGTGCTAACCTCATGGACGGCTGACAACCCTGGAAGAAGGTTTGAGAAGTGTAAATTCTCAAACATAAGGACTGGTTCTGTTGGGTGTGACTGGTTTCGCTGGCATGATCGTACTCAAATGGAGTGGCAAAAAGATGTTATCAACAAACTCATTTTGGAGAAGAGATTGTTGAAATGTGAAGTTGACATTTTGGGTAGGGATATTCAATCGATTAAAGAAGAAAGGAAGAAGCTGGAACATCAGATTGAGAAGATGAAGGCACAATGTAGCATTGGCAGCCATGGCAGGTCCTTTTTCAAAGGATCAAAACTGGCAATTTTTGCCATTATGTTTGTAATTGTAATGTTGTTATGTAATAAATCTTAGTTGGAATCATTGTATCCTCTTGAACATCTTGGTTCATGAGTTAATTGAGGTTGCAATGTATGATTTTAGCCAAATGAACTTAATTTTCCATGCATTCATCTGATATGCAATCATTGTATCCTCATTCTGTTGTAATGTATGTTTTTGCTGCAACATCTCTCAAAATTTGATGTAAAAATACTACAACATTAGAACATTCATTAAGATGAAAGTGCCTTAAAATACTACATAGTCTGGAATTGTCAAAATACTACATTACATAGTCTGAAAGTGCCTTAAACCAACATAGTCTGAATGTGCCTTAAACCATAATTCATAAGAAAATTACATGATAAACCAACAACTTAAACATAACAGAAACTAAAGCAAATTATTGCTAACTTTAGTGAGCAACTCAGTGAAGGACACTGTGGCTGATGGGGGCCTGTTAGATGGTCCTACCTGAGGTGATGCAGCAGATGCGGGCCTGTTAGATGGTCCTGCCTGAGATGATGCTGCAGAATTTGCTCTCCCATGTTGCCTCTCCCAAGCTTCCCTTGCACTGAATCTGCTATTTCTCTTTTCTCTCCCTTCTTTTGCCCATTGGCTTATAACTAGTGGCCTCCCACCAGGAGCATTGTCCTTGCTAGGAGCTACAAATGGGTTCTTACAGGTCCTTTTGGAATGACCTAACCCTCCACAATTACCACATTTGTTTGTCTTCTTTACTCTCTTCACCTTCTGTTCTGCATCTTCCCCTGCCTCTTTTCTTCTTTTCTTGGACTTAGGCCTACCAGGCATGGCTCTCATTGATGGTGGGAGTGGCTCTGGAAGTCCTGTCTTTTCCCAATGCTTAACCCCAGGCATTGGTAAAACTGCTGGCTCATAGGTAAGCTGGTACTTTTCTAAAGAGTAAGCCTCATGGACATACTCAACTGGGTCCAACCTTTGCAACAAAATACAACACATAGCATGTGGACAAGGCAATCCACTAAGGTCCCAATGGTAACAAGTACAAGTCCTATTATTCGAATTCACAGCACATTGTTCTCCTTTATACTCCACTTCATAAATACCTACCTGAGACCTAGACCACTTACAAATCCTAGACTCAGACTCAGCCCAAACAAGGTACTTATTCACATAAGGCATTAATCTTCCCTCATATGCCTTACCACCCTCTCTCTTCTTACATATTCTCTCCATCACATACCTCCTCATCCACTCCATGTGGGTGAGGATTGGCTTGTCTCTAGCCTCTTTAAGTACTGCATTAAAAACCTCACAAAGATTATTGAGTAGAAGGTTGGACTTACATTCTGTGTCAAATGCATGCCTTGACCAGTGTCTAGGGAGGATGGCATTCAGATATTCCCATACATCAGTTGATAGAAACTTCATCCCCTCCATCTCATTGTCAAACTCAGCCTGTGAGGAGGTTAGAAACATAAAACAGGTCTAAATAGAAAGACATAAACTTTTAAACAAGTTGACAGTGAAAGTATAAAACAAACCTTTGTTGCTGCTCTTGCAAAATTCCAGAAAGTTTCCTTAAACAATTGGCCATTGAAATTGATCTTGAAGTTTGCCCAAATATGTCTTGCACAATACCTTACATTACCCTTTGGGACAACCATGTTGAAGGCATCTATCAACCCTTTCTGCCTATCAGACATGAAAGTCAACCCTTCCCCTTCTACTTTCCCCAAATCAGAGGTCAACAACTCCAAAAACCATGTCCATGAGTCTCTATTCTCCACTTCCACCACTGCCCAGGCAACAGGATAAATGTTGTTGTTGCCATCCAAACCCACTGCAACTAGGCATATACCCGGATAGACTCCCTTCAGATGACACTCATCTACACCAAGAATGGGTCTACAGCCTACACTAAACCCTTCTTTGCATGCTCCCAGACATATGTATATCCTCTTGAAGATTGGTGGTGGTCTTTCTATGGAATCACATACCACAATTGATGTGCTGCCTGTATTATACTTTCTAATAGCAGCTGCATAGTCCCATACACGTGCATAATGGTCACTGCTATTGCCATAGATGATTAACTTGGCCCTTGTCCTTGCTAACCAACACTTCATGTAACTAACATGTACCCCCAACTCCTTTAGAACATAACTTTGAAACTTTTTCACCTTCCAATCGATGTTATCCCTAAAAAACTCTATATATTTCTCTGCCAGGTACTCAGATGTCACTTTCCTATTATAGTTTGACATGACACAACTATGTTTTAATCTTAACCCCCTTATCTGAAATGTCTCCTCATTTTCCATTTTTCTAGCATGAACTTTGAACTTGCATTTTCTCACTCATTTACATGTGCATTTTCCAAGTTTTGACTTCTTACTATTCCAGGGACACTTACACCTATTCTTGCACTGGGCTGTCACTCTAACCCTCCCATTATGAGAATACCAGAAGTCATAACCATTGGTCACACTATGATGAACTAATGCCTTCCTAAACACTTCTACACTAGGGAACTTCAACCCTAAACTAATAGAGACTGGTTTTGAGAAGTCATGATTAGGATTGAATGAAGGGTAAGAATCTACTTCATCATCAGAACCCTTCAAGCTCCTGAGCTCATCAGACTCTATTGATTCCTCTTCACTGAAATTAACCTCAATGTTATCAACTCCAAGTAGCTCTTTACCTTTTTCCTCAACAGGTTTGTTTTTCTGTTTTTCAACATCAACAGTTTGCTGGACTTTCGCAAGTATCAAACCATCATCTTCCTCTGCAAATAGATCTTCCTCCTCTGCAACCCTTACATAATACTCATCAAGTTGAAATTCTGGATCACTACCTTCACTCATATATGAATCAGTGAACTTAGATTCCTCAACCTGCTCAGTTGACTTACTTGTAACCTTACCAACCACAGCTTTCCCCTTCCCCTTAACCTTAGATACACATTTTTTCCCTTTGCTAGCCAAATATTTTAATCTTTTTCCTTTCCCTTTCACCTTCTCTGGTAATTTCTTCTTACCATCACCAAGCTCAACCTCAACTCCAAAACCTAAACTCTTCTCAAATTCAACATCAAGTTCAACATCAGTTTCTAAACCTACATTCTTTTGAACTTCAACACCAGCTTCTAGGTTGTCCTCAAATTGTATCACTCTCTTTATAGGCAACTTAGCCCTACTTGGAATATCATATTTTCCAGTTAAAAGGATAAGATGTGAGGGAGTTGGATCTGGTATTTTTGTTTTCAGTTGCCTAGGACTTCTTCTCAAAGGCGGTGAGGGCTCATTTATGAGGATTGATTTGTTGGATCTGAGTTGTTTTCTGAAAGGTAATTGAGGCTCATTTACTGTGTTTGCTACCTTTTTCCTGGGGGCTTTGAATGTGCTTGGACCACTTATGATTTTTTCTTTTTGCTTGGATTGTGCATTTACTATGGACTGGGCCTTTAAAGTGGGCTTTGTGTCTATTACTGTAGAACTGAGTTCTGAAATAACAACATTATCCCTCTTTCCCCTACTTCTGGTTTGTCTGGAAGATACTCCTCCTTTTGGTTGAGTGCAATACACAGTAATGTTGCTCATCTTACACATAGTCCTCAACAACTGGACCACATCATCCTCTGTTAACAACAATGTCCTACCACTAGTAAGATCCATTCCAAACTTTCTATACCACAAATCATAGTCTAATGACCCACATAACTGCTTCCATATTTCCTTGAGGAATTCAACACTCAACTGATCACTCATTACATCTCTTTTCAAGTTTAAACAGCCACCTTTATACCTAGTGTGACCTTCAATTGTTTCAAACTCCCCTTTATAGAAGACCATTAAATTGACACTAACTGGTTTAATAGTTGAACCAGTATCCTACAAAATTAGTAAGAAAAGACAACACGATTAAATCAAATAGGGTTAAATTAAACTAACCTGGTTTACTTTGGGGGAAAATGAAATATCTATCACTAGAACATCACATAATCATTAATCAACTAGAAAAATTTACATAATTAATAATAACCAAGTAGAAAGTAAAATTCGAACAAAATTAGGGTTAACAATGAACTTACAATTTTACTGCGCGATTCCATTGTGGTAGCTTGCATCTATACTGATCTCCTGTAAAATTAGGGTTACAAATTTATGAGATATTAAGGTGAAGAAGATTGATTTTGGGTTAGGAATTAGGTTTTGATTTTGGGATTTTCGGTAAAATGAGAGTAATAAGTGTAAATGAAAATGAATGTGAGGAATGAGTGTAAATGAAAGAGGAATGTAAGGAAAGAATGATAAAGGGCATCATAAGTTAAATGAAGGGCATTTATGTCCATTTCTCGTTTTTTCTGCCTGAAAACAAAAAAGGTAGCAAGATATGGCCGGAGTCAAAAATCTGGGATTAATTTATTAAAAACAACTTATAAGGGAGTAATTTTAGAAAAGTGTAACATACAAGGGAGTTATAATTAATTTACTCTATTTTAGACGTAAGTATACAGTTCACAATTATACCTCTCGTTAAAGATGGCCAAAATTACGAGTCGGCCCGGCCCGCCATTTCGGTTCACCCCAAAAAGGGCCCGCCAGCCCGTGTAGACAGCCCGCCTTGCCTGCCTATCAAACCAGGCCGGTCCCGGTTTGGTGATAGTGGAACCCGGCCCGCTTGCCAGCCCGCCCCCTGGCCCGTGACCCGCATTGAACCGCTTGGCCCGGATCGGCCCGGTTCAGTGTGGGTCGGCCGTTGTCTTTTGCTTTACGGAATTACTTTTTCACATACGAAATTTACTCTTTCACATACTTTTTTTTTATAAAATTTCCATATTATACCCTTTTTCCCAACATATTCTCTCTTTTCTATACCTAATCAGATTGACTACGTAATCAAATCGAATCTGATAAACTTAAATAATGAATTATAATTCTTCAATTAGTGAAGTATTTTGCTTTTAGCAATTATTAATACACTTTTTTGAATTATTAGGTTTATGCTCAAGTGCTTAACCATTATACTTAATTAGGGTTTACAGATTGTAATGTTTAAAGAATAAAGAGGGTGGTTAGTGTGGTTGACATTGTCGTATATCGATGGAACTGTGGTGCTCGGCTGTATTCATTGCTCGTCATAGCAGGGGGAGGGCGGAGGTAGCTGTGCAAATGGTTTCGATCAGAGTGTTTGTTGACGACCCGCTAAAAGGCGTCGACTGAAGGGCGGTGGTGGTGGTCTGGTTGTGCGACCAGCTGGAAGGCGGTGGTGGGTGGTCAGGTTGTTAGCTGGCAGAGGGGTGATGGGGAAGGGGAAGGGGAAATGAGGTGGTTTACGTTGTTTTCTACTTTGCTGTGTTTTTTTCCTTTTTTTAAAAAAATATTAATTAGTTTTTTCTTTTTCTTATTAGGGGAATTAGTTATTTCTTAATAAGTAGTTGTATCACTGTATGTTGTCTTAATTCTTTCTTCTTAAATATATTAATTCTTTTATACTTTTATTTTTTAATAAATAATACTACATATAGACCTGGCAAATACTACGTATAGACCTGTCAAATGGGTCAAACGGGTCGGGTTTGGGCCGGGTTAGTTTGGGTCGGGTCATCTCGGGTTTGCTCAATCTTTCGGGTCAGGTCGGGTCGTGTCGGGTCGCTTTTGGGTTTGGGTCACTTCGGGTTTGGGTCATTTCGGGTATGGGTCATTTTGGGTCGGGACATTTTAGATTCATATCCGATTTATTTGGGCCATTTTCAAGTCAAAATGATCAAGTTAGTTTCGAGTCAAGCTCGCGTCGAGCCAAACTCGCATGAGCCGACTTGGACCAAGCCGAGCTTGAGCTGCACGTGGGTCGTCTCGTCTCATTATCACCCCTAATCACAATAAATTGGGTCATTTAGGATCATTTCAAATGGGGTCGTATGTAGGTCGGTGGTTTCGGGTCGGGTTATTTTGGGTCGGGTCTCTTTCGAGTCAGTCAAGGTTCGGGTCGGGTATGGGTCGGATCGGGTCAATTCGGTTTTCGGGTCATCCTCGGGTCTAGTAATTCCGGGTCGCTCTCGGGTCTTGGGTCAGCCTTATCGAGTCGGGTTATTCAGGTCGGGTCAGGTCAGTTTTGCCAAGTCTAACTACGTAGTAATTAGTTTTTTTTTAGTTCTTGTTAATTATTTTGGAATTTTTTGTTAATTAATATATATTAATATAAAAATTGAATGAAGAGCGATGTCGCCGAAAATTGAGGTAGTGTTGGCAGTTGAATGAAGATGGTGTTGGTGGTGAAGGTAGATAAGGAAGAGAGGAAAAAAATCAATTGGATGAGAATAGGAAAATATGACAAGGGTATAATTGTAAAAGTCGTATGTAAAAGAGTAAAATCCGTATGTGAAAAAGCACGTTCCTTGCTTTAAAGCTTTTTTTTTCTAGTCATTTGAATTCAAAAATCAAAAGTGTTTTGCCCCCTAATTTGTTCTATAAATAACCACTTCATTTAACCTAATTTCTCACTCAATTTTCTCTTATCTATTCTCTAGTTTATATCTTCTTAATCTTCTAACTATTCTCAAATACATAAGTTATAATTATTCAAAAATACTCGAGTTATAATTATTAATTTATTATTATCAATTACTCAAGTTATAAATTATAAAATAGTCTTAATTCTCTCTTTAATTTTCTCTTTAATTATTAATTCATTAACAAAATTTCCATCATAATGTTTCAAAATAACAAAATTGATATTCCACTAGAAATTGGTCAAGAGGAGATGGAAAGAATGTTTGATGGTAAATACTTTGATATTCTTTTACTTCTTAATGTTTTTAATTTTATCATTTCATTTCTACATACACTAAATTATAATTAATTTGATTATATTATTAATTAAAAATATAATCAAATTAATTGATACATATTCTAAAATTCTAAATATTTATTAATTGATATTCTAATTTGTACTTCTTTATATTGTAAATTTGATTATATATTAATCGATTTGCTTATATATTAGTATGTTACTAATTAGTTTTTTTTATTATGTTTCCTAACTCTAGTTCCACAAACCCAAGAATCTCAAACCTTTGTTGATTCATGTTCGACTACCAAAAATATCGGTGGTAGGAAAGGCGATATTTCTTGGGTTTGGCTGTTTTACAATAATGTACCTCAAGATGGTGAGCCAAGCCAATGTCCGAAAAACTTTATATGCTCTTGTAAAGATTGTGCTCAAGAGAGGAAGCCGGTCATCGCTTATAAATGGAAGAAGAGAACGGGAACAGGAACTTTGGCCCGCCACTTGGAAAGTAAGCATGAGCTAGATGCTAAAAATTACAAATCCGGTGGAGGAAAGAAAAATCAACCAACAATAAGTGGCTATGCATTGTCGACTCCCGGTGGAGGTAAACCGTTTTTTATAACCGAAAAGATATGATTGATAACATGGCTAAATATGTTTGCATGACCGAGCAACCTTTCACTTATGGTGATAGTGAAGAGTTGGAGGAATTGTTAAATTGTCTTTACAGCCGCTATATTATAAAGTTTCGAGACAAACATTAAAATGCCGTACTCAAAAACAATATGAACAAACTAGAAATGAATTGATTGCTTTTTTTCAACATATAAAAATCATGTTTGTTTAACTAGTGATTGTTGGACATCTAAACAAGGTGAACCTTATTTATGTATTACCGTACATTGGATTGGTGATGATTTTAGATTAGAGAAACGTATTATTTCTTTTGATTTAATCGAAGAACGTCACACCGGTTACAATATTTACACTCGTATTAACAACACAATTAACGAGTTTAATTTAAACAACAAAATCATGTCTATTTCTTTTGATAATGCTTCCGCCAACACAAAATGCATTGAACATGTTAAACTAAATATGAACTTGATATTAAATGGAGAACTAGTCCATATTAGATGTTGTGCTCACATTGTTAACTTGTCCGCCCAAGAAGGTATTGCTATGTTATATCCCTTATTAAACCCAATTAGACAAGTAATTAAATGGATTAGAAATGGAATGAATTTTTGAATATACTAATTTGTCTGGTAAGTGTTGGAGTAAGTGTCCTCCACAATAGTGCATTTGTATAATGAAACTCATTTGGAATATACGTTGCGTGATTAGTATATTTTGATACTCCACGTCAGTTAATTAACGTAAATCGGTAACGCTCGGCTGACTAGAGTTTGACGTTGTTGTCGTATGACGGCGGTGATCAACTGATCCCTTTAGGTCACACCTATAGGATGAGACCCAAATAGAATACTAATTATTTGTATACGATACAGTTTAATTAGAGCATTACATATATTTGATATGTACGTTTAGTTACGAGAGTTATTTATTGGAAATTGAGTTAGGAACTCATTTCACTTAAGTTTATTAGTCAATTATACGATAACTGACTGAATAAATTTTACGTCTTATTTTAATACGATTAAATAAGATTTAATTTAGTGATTAATCATTAATTCATTAAATTAGTTGAGGTTATGCATATATTTTGAGGTAGAGGTAATTAGTTAATTATATTTACAAGGAGTTGTAAAATAAATTAACTGTGCATTGTGAGACCCAATATATATTGAGATAATGGTAAAATATCACTTAAAAGTTAAGTACACATTGTTTATTAATTTAAGTCATATAATTGTTATATGATCAAATTAACACTTAATTATACAAGATAATTAAACATATGATTATAAGTATTTGTGGGACAAATATCAAAAATCAAAATGGACCACATAACACATGTGGAGGCCGGACTTTCTCTATGGAGATCAATGATGATTGTACTCTACTAATTCCACACTCCACCATATGATTATGACATATATGACACATGATCATTATCATTATACAATCTCATACACTACCATTATGCATGTGAATAAAATAAGCAAAATAGAGCGCATTTGTAGCTCATGGGTGCCGGCCAAAAGGCCTATAAATAGAACAATAATAATTGTTGTTCATTTTCAAACACTTGATTCTTATTCTTATTCTTACTTCTCTTTCGAAACTCAACATCTCTCAAAAAATCACATGCAAACTAATATTCATATCATATTACTAGTGTAGTAATACACCAATATGAATAGTATTATTTCTTACTTATTATCTAGTTAATAATAAGTTAAGATTATTTGGGTTGATTCTTGGGTGCAACAAGAAGGAGACCTTCTACTTTGGAGGTTGTTTTATGGAGGATCATCCATTAATTTCATGCTTAAGAACAATAATAAGGAGTTCTTATTGTGCCCATATTGAACCAAAAATTCCCAATGTAAGGATATTTTCGTCTTATCTTTTATTTTATGCTTTTACATTTGCATGCATGATAACTAGATCCTAAATCATTAAGTTAAGGTAATTTAATGAACTAATTAGAGGAGTCTAATTAGAGGTATAGGACTTTCATGTGGTATCAGAGCTCAATTGTTACATGCATGTTGATTTTAAGCATTAAAATCGAGTTATACGATAACTTGGGTAAAATTGAAAATTTGTGTTAAAAATTGGTTTACACGAAATTTTTGATTTTCATGCATACCTACTGACCTCAAAATGGTTGTTGTAAACTTTGGTGATTTTAGGGATTGATTTGCTATTTATTTTGATTTATGGCCTTTAAATCATTATTAATATGCATTTTTTATGTTAAAAGTTAACTAAAAATAGTTGCATGTGGATTCTGGTCATAAATTTTTATATGATCTCACATGCATGTTCTACATATTTTATGTAAAATTTAATGACTTTTAATTAAGTTTTGCATGATTATTGATTTTTATGAGATAAAAGTCAATAAAGTGAGATTATTATGTTCATAAAATTGAATCGTCATTTTATGGTCTTGAAATTTTTTGGTACATTTTATAATCTGATTTATATCATCTTGGTGAAATGTTATAATTTGTTTCACTGTTTGAATATATTTAATGGTTTTTATTTGATAACACCGTTGAATACTAAGTTATTTGTTCATAAAATTTATTCAAAATTTTTGGGCAAATTTTTCTGGTTTTTAGAGTTACTGTAAATGTTCCAGAATGTAAATTTTTTTTTTTTTTCAAATTTTATGAGTTTTATATTTTATTTTGGGTTTATTTCATAAATGTTATGATTAAACCTCTATATTTAGCAAATACAATCAATTTGAACTAATTAAATACAAACAAAGTTAGTGAGGACTAATTTTGAGTTCTAAATCAGTTTAGATAATTAGTTTGAGCTTAAATACGATTTAAGTGTTGATTATTGATTTTTAATGGTTAAAAATCGATAAAATCCATAAAACCGAGCTTGAATGAGCATGATAAGTGTTAAGGGCAATTTTGGTATGATTTTTACAGCATTTTATTTATTTTGTTATTGTTGAATGAATGAATGTCATTTGTTTAAATTTTAATGCAAGTTGTACCTAGTATGACCTATATTATTTTAATCGGTATTACCCTTAATGTAAGGGAATACCGATTCGGTTGTAATTTTATTTGCGATCTCATATCCCCGTTTGTAATAATTTAATTGCATTTTCTAGATCAATTGTATAATAGGAATTTTATTTGTATCTTTTTGTAATTAATTATTATGAAGACGGAGATTCCCGAAGTCGGTGTTCCAAAAGACGGTGCTTTTTTTTTTTAAAGTATGTTCCATGAAGAGGCAAGGGGTCAAGGAGTTGGTTTTTGATTTTGTAATCTTCTAGTTAATTAGATTAGCTAGGTGGCCATAATAGGATTTATTATTTGCTTGCTTTATGTTTTCCGCTCATGCCAAAATCGCCAACATGCATTTTTATTTTATTTCTCGATTGTCAATTCAACGTTATTCAAAATTCACCGATTTATTTCACTTATAGGGAATTAATAACTAAATTGAGAAGACCTCTCACATAACTTAGAAAAAAATTGAGATTAGCCTTACCAATTAGTAACACCTATGAATCCCGTGTTCATTAGGGCTACCACGCTCGTGGGTCCCTTTTTACCTCGGGTAAGTAGGGTGATACGATCACAAGCTAAAATTGGATTGGACTCAACGAGATAAGCGTTATTTTGGGACTAGGAGATGAATTTAGTTGAAATACGTCAACCAAGAGTTCTAAGGGTAGAATTAGTCAAGTATTGACTTACCATTTTTAGATAAAAGTAGCATACGTTGACTATTTTTGTCTAAAAATGGGTCTTGTAATCATTTATATAATTTAGTGAGGGGTCATTATATAAATGCTTGACTTGTTAAAATTGTTTTACAAGTGAATTATATATAAGAAATGAATGTTTATTTTCCGTTGAGATTTATTTTATACGCGCAAATGACAAATAATTTATCCTTCTACGAACTTGTAAATCCGTTCAATCATGGAAAGGAGTTTCCATTATTTTATACGGTAGCATTTTGATTGCGATCTCCGTTTAAACCGCCGTAGCTAATGACAAAATGAATTTTTCTTTTTGATCCTCATATTCACCATTGCAAATGTCTCTTATGAAGAGTATATGAATAAGTCACACTTAGTAAAAAATGTTTTGATTTTGTTTTAGTGACGTCTTCTTATTACAATGGTACATCAATCTTTTTGCTCCAAAGAAAATATTTGTATTTTGGTATGTCGTCATAATGCTCCTTATCGAGACTTACCTCAAAAGAGGCCAAATCAGTTGGGACGACTAGGTTAATCGATTTATTTGAAATCATGAATAACCAAAAACCGTAGACACTTCATGAAAGTTTTATCCTTTTTTAAGGTAAAACCATGAATGAAATAAGAGGGATGTTTATATTCTTAATTGTTAAGAATAAGACGAGGTTCAAGAGTAGGTTGACACGATGTTGGCACAAGGCGAGGGAAAAAGGCAAGGCTATTTTGAATAGTAAAGTCAAAACCCAAGCAAGGTGTCAAACCCAACTTTTGATGATTCTATTTTACAGTGTAAGACACTAGAAAAGAATATGCCCCAAGTTTTCTAAAGAGTTAGAAATAGGGTGTACTATTTTCACCCATAAGATCTATATGATCGACATTTATTATGCTAAAATGCAAGTTTTGGGTATTAGATACCCATTATGGTTTTCATCGATGTATTCAATGCATATAATAATGATTCGTGCGATGACTAGCCATAATTAAATGTCGACCTATAAGGGAAATATAAATATTGTAGTTTTATTTCTATAGAGACATATAAAAGTTATAATGTTGATCGGTTATGTCGCGGTCCCGATACAAAAATAATTACCCGCACTTAAGCTAACAACATAAGGAATGTAATTAGGAAACTAGGGTGACGATACTCAGGGAGTACGTGTTAACTATGAATTGTTATGGAGTGATTTTTATTTAAGTTCGAGTCATTAGAGGTGGTTGTCTAAACTATTAACATAAAATAAAATGACAAGTATGTAAATGACGGTATGTAAATGACAAATATGTAAAGTGCAAAATGTAAAACTCAAAACAGACTACTTACCCGATCGGGTTGTCACGTACGCGATCGGGGAAGTGCTCTGATCCGAATGACAACAATTAAACTCAAACTAAAGGCGATATGTAAATAACAATATTGAAAGGCTATCTAACTAAACTAATAAACTAGATAATAATAATAAAGTAAACTATCTAAGAACGGAAGTAGAAAGACGATAAAGTAAACTAACTAGATAACAACAATATAAACTATCTAAAACTGTAAAATAAACTATCTAATCAAATTGAACTAGTGAAAGAGAAATACATGTAAAACGATTCAAAAGTCTCATTGATACCAACATTAGAATTACTATGATTGTCTAGGCCTTGTAGCGGTATATTCCTTTCGGATTCGTACCGACCTTTTAGTGGGTCCTAACGTCCTCTCAGCATGGTTAGGTCACTAAACCCCTAGTGGCAGTCCTAATTCCCATCCCAACTCTCTTTATAAAGATAGAAATTGACTAATACAAACAATTGCTTATGGCCACTAAACAAAGTTATAGAATTTGGCATGACCAAAGGAAGAAACAACTAGATGGTTCAATTGGTATCTACTCTTCTTTTAATTCATTTAACTCGTAAATCATTTCAATATTACAACTCTATTTATTTTATGTACACAATGTTAATCTTACAATATTATATCTAATTTATGTGATCATGTGATTAAGTAAATTAATAAGAAAAAGATGTAGGAAATTAAACTATGAAATATATATACTAAAGTGATTATGGTGATTATATTAATAATGATTCTAGTGATAAATTCTATGATTATATGATTAGGTAAGTTATAATGTGACATGCTAAATAATATTTTGGTTTTAACTAGATTAATTTTAGATTCATTCCCTAATAATAATAATACGAAAATAATACTAATTAGTTTAAGGTTCATGATGAAAATTGCATAGTAAAAGATAGAGAATTACCGAGTTTGGAATATGAATATATAAGAACGAAAGTAAAGAACAAATATCCAATAACAAAAGCTATGAAAACACTAGAGAAACACTAAGAAATAAACTATATTCTAAAACTTGTAAGAAAGAAATAAACTATGAAATGTGTTATTGTATGATGATAAGATGATAAGAGATATAAGATATGATAAAAGATGATAATGGATGATAATTGTGTGTGATGATCATTGGCTTTTATAGGGCTGCATGGCTGCTGATCCCTCGTCCAAATTCATACCCTAGTCAAAGCATTAAATCACACATTTAAGCTCGGTTGAAGAAGAGCTAAGTAACAACCATTTGCAGAAATACCCGATCGGGTAAATGGTAATCCGATCCGGTAAGTGTGCAGGATGGATTCTTCCGTCTTTTCGTCTTAGGCACGGAATCCTATGCCTTGGTTTTGGTTAATGCAATTACGGAATTGGGCTTGGGCTTGGGCTGATCTTCTTTTGACTTGGGTTGATGTTTCCTTTTGAAGTTCAAAGCCAAAGTCCAAGATAAATCCAATTGAGGAAGGATGTAGCGGAATCGTAATCAAATCGTGAACTGGCTATCATCATTTCCTTGAAAACTCGTATCCTAGTGCCTTTGCTCCATAAAGTAGGAAAATATAGCAAAACCGCTTTATTTCTTATAAAACGAGTCAAAACACGCAAAACAACTAGAATAGCAATATTAGCTCGTTAATCACTTAACAAAGTGCATAAATCGTATGGAAATCGAGCTAAAACGGGGGATAAATTAGTACAAAATATCACTTATCAAACTCCCCCAAGCTAAACCCTTGTTTGTCCTCAAGCAAACATAACAATCACAACTAGGACAAGGGTAGCTAACAATGATCAATCTATCATACAAATCTCAAAAAGTAAGTTCTTAATATGTAGATGAATCATAAACCCGTAACAACAAGGGCGAAGGAAAATGCGAATCATGGTTGAGATTTACATAACGGCGCAGCATAGAAAATATTCTTTGGACCTTTTCAGCTCTTGCATGATCTTTTTGACAATGGACTCTCACGGTACACTCTTCACTCAAATTTTTGTAAAGTAGGAAATATTGGTTCAAATTTGAAGTGACACTCACCTATCTACAACTTATAAGAATGTGCCCGCAGTCTAGTATGGTAGATAATCCAAAACCATTAAGTAAAACTAATCATGATCGAAATGTAATATAGGAAGCATTAGAAAAGTAAAGAAGAGGCTTGGGAAATTTGGGTAAGAAGGTGGACAAATGATTTTGGTCATGTGGAGCTTAAAGTCAAGCTAGTAATAACCAAATGTGTAGTGGATACTCAATCCAATTCATACCAATTCCCATCAACAATAGTCAAAGCCAAAAGCAACATATTGGCTTATTAAACATGAAAAACCAAGTTACGACTTCCCATAAATTTTCTTTCTTTTCTTTTCATGGAAGCGTTTTTCCTCTTTTTCTTTCCTCTTTTTTTTTTTTTTTTTTTTCTTTTGAGCTTTCAATTTCATTCTTTTTCATTTATCATCATTTTTTCAAAGCTCTTTCTTTTTTCTTTTTCTCTTTCACATCAAAACCCGGGAATCAGCAATCCCGAGACAAGTTCACACCAAATGGTGGCATTATCAGAACATCGCAAAAGCACAGAACACCCCTACACATATAGTTGGTTACTAGCTCAACAAAGGTAGGCAATATTATAATGTAGCTAGAAAGAAGGGTGTTTTTGCAAAATGTGAACAAGAGATTGAATGGCTTCAAAATGTAGATCATGACAGTAATACTTATAGAAAATGGAATAAAAACCATACTTATGCGTTTTGATGTAACACAGACTATAAGGAGAAACTACTCACTCCTAAACTGGGATCGGGTTCAGATGTACCGACCACTGGAGGCTCTACCTTACAATATGAGTAGCTTGCCAAAGTCAAGATCAAGCTTAATTAAGTCCAAATGAAATTTTCTACCTACTGTGTACAAGACATCCCCATGAATGCACAATTCCTCATAATATAATGAAACATCATCTTATAAAAACTATAAAATGAGAAATGTAAGATGGAAATGATCTTTTCTTTTTGTGTTTTTTTTTATTTTTTTGATTTTTTGATTTTTTGATTTTTTTTTTCAATAAAAACTAAAAATGAACTAAGAAAATTAAAAGATAATAAAATAAAAAATAAATAAAAATCTAAATGCAATCCTAAATGCAGAACCTAAATGCAAATCCTAAATGCAAATCCTCCCCCAAGCTAAAACTTCACATTGTCCTCAATGTGCATGCAATTATAACAGAAACAAACCGAGAAACGGCTGATAGCACATGGAACAGAGAAACGATATGAAATTCTAATGGGAAAAAAGGCTTAAAAATAAAACTAAAAATGCGAAAAATAAGGGAAAGAAATAAAATTCTTACAAAATGTCTAGCCTCCCCCAAGCTAGTATAAACAAAGGGAGCTCATCATCTCATCACAAAGGCCACCAGCTACGGCCTCTCCTCTCAGAAGGAGGTGGCTCGGATGCGGATCCAGAAGCATCTGTATAGTAGGTATCATCTGCAGAATAATAACTACCACGAGAAGTAATGATCCCGGTTGGGTCGCTGACTCCTAAGGACTGGTACTCTCCTACTTGGTGATCTCCAAAATCACCTCTATACCCCCCAAAACTCTCGACGCCATAGTCGGTTTCACAGTAATTCGGTCCGGTCTGCTGCACACCTGCATCATAAGTAGTACCATACCCCCCTTCGGGCCAAGTATAAAAAGACGGGTGGGGACCCTCGGGTCTAATCACACCTTGCCTAGCAAAGTGGTCATAGATGGGGTGCAAAGCAAGCTGCTGGTCGGACTGAATTCTATTAACGGACAAGGTTAAGGCTTCAAACATGGCGGTCACATCGCCCGCAGCATGGGACGAGTGAGAGGATGATCCTACCTCAGGGCGGCGGGATCTAAGTTGAACATGGGGGTCAATGTGGATAATATCCCCAACAGGAAGGTAGTAAGTGGGTCGGGGTAAGATAGCCTCACCCTCTTGAAGTTGAGGACGCTGCCGAAGAAATGGAATTTGCTCTACCTCGGCGGTCAACTTGACCGAATCACGGCCAGCTATCCTCCAAATCATATGGGGGTGAGAGACTCGAAACCAGTTGAGCTGAACAAAATAAGCATAATCCAACCCATTTCCCATCTCGGTGGGAGGTGTAGTCAATGCCTGGAGGTCGGTGGTGGCTTGGTTAAAACCACAAACTCGCATAGCAAGGTGAGTGATAAGACCTCCATAGTTAATGACAGTGTTCTTAGGATTAATAGCTTTGGTCAACTGAACAGCAAAATGATACGGAATACTAACAGACCATGGTTCATCACCATTCACATTCAAAAATCCTCCTAACATTTCTAACTCCACTCGTCTCACCAAATGAGGCTCAGCACGGCCCAAGAAGGTCCATCCCCTGAATCTTTGCCATATTCTAATGGCGGGATGATGGATATGTTGGTGTGGGACATGGTCCCAACGAGAGACAGGGTAAGTCGAAATAGCACTCCAAAGCAGGCTAATATCAAAGTCTTCTGGAGGTGAGGTAACAGTATCCTCAGTGGTGAGACCAAATTGTCTAGCAAAGTTCTCTAAGTTCATATTATAATCATCATTAAACAAGCGAAACTGAACTTGAGGCATGGTGTTCCTATTTCTAGACCTATGTAACTCGAATGAGCTCAAGAATTCAAGGGGTAATTGAGGGTAGGTCTCATAACTAAAGTTCATGCTAGCATTCATACCTAGACCCCTAAATAACACTTTAACATGCTCATAAAGTTTCATATGCCTTAAAGAAGAAACATTGAGGAACTTGGTAGCCCTCATACCTTTGCTTTTAAGAATACACCAATTTTGCCATTGCTTGTGTGAACTAAATTCTACATCCGGAAAGTTAGGATCATGCATAGCATTTCCTTGATTTTCGGGTTGATCATTTGCATCAAGCATTTCTATATCTTCTTCTTGTGCTCTACTACTTTCTCCTTGATTGGAGGTTCTTGCCTCTTTGATTTCCTTAATGTAGGTGCCATTTTCTACAAATAACTAGTATTAAAACACTTCATTTATAAACACAAGTTGATAGCATACATGTTAGAATACTAAGTTTTGAGCACAAATTCAAGCATAGTGACCTTAGTGAAACATTGACATGCTATATTTTGAGCACAAATGGATGTTTTAAGCATAACAATATGTCACTAAGATAAGCAACATATTCTTGAATCATGAATTTGGCTACTACCTAAGGGTACTAATGCTAAAGTAACACAATAAGATCATAAGTTCATAGTATAAAGCATGAATTCAAGCATCATACTACCACTTAAGCAAAAGTTCTTAGCATATAGTAAAGATGAGTATCCTAAGGAGCATATGAGCATTCAAATCATAGTAATCATCCTAATTAATCACTAAAATTCACTCTATAGCATGTAAGAATCATTAGAAATCCAATTTAAACAAGTTTTGCAATCAAAATCAAGAACCCCCAAATTTGAGTTAGGGTTTGTTCATGTTGGATTTCTGAAAAATATAGAGAGATTGAAGTAACTAAAGTAGAAATAACTTACTTGATGATGCTTAGAAGTTGCCCTTGATGAACTATAGGAACAAATTTTGTAAGAAAAGACTAAGAATTGAAGGTTTTGAGAGAATTTTGAGTTTTGTAATTGAAGAACACGGGTATAAGGCAGCAAGCAAAGGGTAGCAAGTGGGTTTTATAGAAGAAATTAGAGCAAAATACGAGGCAGCCAACTTACCCGATCGGGTATACTGCAATCCGACCGGGGAAGTTCGCGGGTCCGTTTTTTTGTTTCTTTTTTCTTTGCCACTTGCCCTTACCTTTTGGCTATGTCCTTGCACATACTTACTAACCTTAGTGATCTTGGCAACTTGGGCCAAGGATAGCTCCTTCTTGTCTCAATAGGTCCTCCGATTCTAAGTACGAAAAACTATATACTAGACATGCACAATAACAAGTAAAACGAAAAAAATTGTTCCTAACTATTACAACACAAAATCCAAAAATAGAGTCCAAATAAAATAGTCCAAATTAAAATCATTGTCTATTAAGTAAAAGAAAGAATGCATAAAGAAAAAGAAAAGAAAAAGACGGGTTGCCTCCCGACAAGCGCATTTTTAAGTCGTGCTAGACTTTGTTTTGCTATCCCTCCTTAAGCCTTATGAAGGGATTTGAGCTCCTTGTAGCTGGATTCGTCCTTGAATTTTCCTCATTTACCTTTTGCCAACACCCATGGCAATCTCATTCTAATCATTCTTCCGAAGCTTTGAAAGCCTCAAGGTCGCCATCTCCAACGCTCAACACATTCCCCTTTTTATCAAAGGTGGCACTCGATCCATCTATTTCAAACGTGATCTTTTCTCCTTTCACATCTATACAAGATCCAACCGTATTTAAGAAGGGTCTTCCTAATATATATAATATAGTCATTCCTTTCTTTCTTTGAAAATATGACATAAAAATCGACGGGAATGAGGAAGTATCCAATCTGTATTGGGACATCTTCCACAATTCCTGCGGGAGTATGCATAGATCCATCGGCTAGTTGAAGGCTAGTACTAGTGAATTTCATTTGTATTGGGCAATGGTCATGATAGAAATCAAAAGGCAGGACGCTAATAGCTAGGGGTGAGCAAAACCGTATATCCGATACGGTTTTCAAAACCGTATCGGATATCCGGTTTTAAAAATCTCAATTTTGAGTATCCTTATCCGATACGCATTTTCCGTATATCCGGAAACCGTATATCCGGTTTTTCCGTATATCCGGAAACCGTATATCCGGTATCTGGTTTTTCATTTAATTATGTAAAATTTTATGTCTTATTTTTATTTTTTTTGTGATTTTATAATTTTTCTTAATAAATTAAAAGAGTATCACATATTATAAGAATAAATAACTTAAAAATGTATAAAAGTATAAGATTGAGTCACGGATATACTCGGCGTTTAGTGGTTTTATGATTTTATTTTTATATTTTATATTAAAAATAGGAACCGTATCGGAAACCGTATATCCGGTTTCAAATTTTGCCGATACGTATCCGATACGGTTTTTTATAAACCGTATCGTATATACGGAAATTCGTATCAGATATACGGAAATTCGTATAATTGAAACCGTATATCGTATCGGATACGTATAATAAAACCGTATCGTATATTTTTGCTCAGCCCTACTAATAGCGGCCCCTAAATCACACAATGCATCTTTGACCTTATGAAAACACATTGTGAAAGAAATGTTGAAACAACCTGGGTCCTTAAGTTTGGAAGGAATGATAATCTTCCCTTCTTCAAGGGTAGGTTCCTTGGAGTTCTTGGTTGCTTCTTTTTGCCTAGATGTTTTGCCAATCCGTGCCTCCAACCTTGAGAAAGCTTCATCATTTGCCTTTGTCGTTTGAACAACTCTTTCTTCTAATCTCCCTTGAGCTTTTATCAATTTCATGATCAAGGCTTCGAGACGGGATGTCTCCTCATGAGTAGGGGCTTTGGTTGGTTTGGCTAGTGTTGGATTGTTGCAAAGTTCATGGGGTAACCTGATAGGCTCCTTACTCTTTTCATTCCCAAGAGGATGATCACAAGGTTTATCACTAATCATGTCAATTGTGACAATCGATGGTGCTTCACTCCCTTGGGTGTGTTGGCTAGAACTCGATGGGGTCAACTTCTCTACTCAATTTTGGAGAGATAAAATGGCTGATTTGAGTGAGTTTAAGCTAGAAAAGAAGTATGAGTACATATTATGTTGGGATTGGATTACTTCCCTAAACTTAACATCTACTTTAGCTATAAATTGATCATTTTGAAAGGATGAGTTTGGAATTGTATGAGATGTATTAATGGGTTGAGTTTGGTGAAATTATGGGTGAAAAGGGTTTAAGGGTGTGAGTTTGTTCCCACATCGTTGAGGTGCATGCCCTATTCCACCACAAAGTTCACAAGGTGTTGTTAATGAGGTAAATGGGTTGAAAACTTTTGGGTGATATAAAGTGCTTTTTGGGGTGGTTTTATTTGGTTGAACGGGACAGGCTAAGGAAATTGTAGTGTCAACATCATTTGAAGTTTCCACTCGACTCTTCTTTCGCTCTCCCCCATTGGTTTGTGAACCTTCCCCACTTTCTTTTTGTGATTTAATTGATAGGTTTGACAAATTGGTTCTGAACCTACGGTGAAAAGCGATGACAATCTCTTCCCACTCTATAGGTCTTGTGGCTTCCTTTAAACGACGGGTGAACCACCATTTAGCTTCTCCCTTTAGTGATAAAGGAAAAAGGGTTACTCTAATCTGGTTTTGGGTGATTCCCTCCCTCACAAAGGTTTGACATAATTCGCAAAAGGTTTGGAGATGGTGTGACGGATTTTCGTTTGGTTTTCCACTAAATTGGTTACCCTCTATGAGAGCAATCAAAGTCATATGGACCCTTAGGATCCCACTAGCGAGCTCAAAAACCCGGTACCTTGGATCTTCCCTTGTTAGTACCATTTTTGTCAACCTACAAGAAAAACACAAAAGAGAAAGTTAGTAACGATTTAGGTACGGTTGCACCTAAAAATGGTAGAAATGATAAACAAAAACCAACAATTCAGAGATAAACAAAACCGTGCTCCCCGGCAACGGCGCCAAAATTTGATCGGTTATGTCGCGGTCCCGATACAAAAATAATTACCCGCACTTAGGCTAACAACATAAGGAATGTAATTAGGGAAGTAGGGTGTCGATCCTCAGGGAGTACGTGTTAACTATGAATTGCTATGGAGTGATTTTTATTTAAGTTCGAGTCATTAGAGGTGGTTGTCTAAACTATTAACATAAAATAAAATGACAAGTATGTAAATGACGGTATGTAAATGACAAATATGTAAAGTGCAAAATGTAAAACTCAAAACAGACTACTTACCCGATCGGGTTGTCACGTACCCGATCGGGGAAATGCTCTGTTCGAATGACAACAATTAAATTCAAACTAAAGGCGATATTTAAATGACAATATTGAAAGGCTATCTAACTAAACTAATAAACTAGATAATAATAATAAAGTAAACTATCTAAGACCGGAAGTAGAAAGACGATAAAGTAAAATAACTAGATAACAATAAAATAAACTATCTAAAACGGTAAAATAAACTATCTAATCAAATTGAAATTGTGAAAGAGAAATACATGTAAAACGATTCAAAAGTCTAATTGATACCAACATTATAATTACTATGATTGTCTAGGCCTTGTAGCGGTATATTCCTTTCGGATTCGTACCGACCTTTTAGTGGGTCCTAACGTCCTCTCAGCATGGTTAGGTCACTAAACCCCTAGTGGCAGTCCTAATTCCCATCTCAACTCTCGTTATAAAGATAGAAATTGACTAATACAAACAATTGCTTATGGCCACTAAACAAAGTTATAGAATTTGGCATGACCAAAGGAAGAAACAACTAGATGGTTCAATTGGTATCTACTCTTCTTGTAATTCATTTAACTCGTAAATCATTTCAATATTACAACTCTATTTATTTTATGTACACAATGTTAATCTTACAATATTATATCTAATTTATGTGATCATGTGATTAAGTAAATTAATAAGAAAAAGATGTAGGATATTAAACTATGAAATATAAATACTAAAGTGATTATGGTGATTATATTAATAATGATTCTAGTGATGAATTCTATGATTATATGATTAGGTAAGTTATAATGTGACATGCTAAATAATATTTTGGTTTTAACTAGATTAATTTTAGATTAATTCCCTAATAGTAATAATACGAAAATAATACTAATTAGTTTAAGGTTCATGATGAAAATTGCATAGTAAAAGATAGAGAATTACCGAGTTTGGAATATGAATATATAAGAACGAAAGTAAAGAACAAATATCCAATAACAAAAGCTATGAAAACACTAGAGAAACACTAAGAAATAAACTATATTCTAAAACTTGTAAGAAAGAAATAAACTATGAAATGTGTTATTGTATGATGATAAGATGATAAGAGATATAAGATATGATAAAAGATGATAATGGATGATAATTGTGTGTGATGATCATTGGCTTTTATAGGGCTGCATGGCTGCTTATCCCTCGTCCAAATTCATACCCTAGTCAAAGCATTAAATCACACATTTAAGCTCGGTTGAAGAAGAGCTAAGTAACGTTCATTTGCAGAAATACCCGATCGGGTAAATGGTAATCCGATCGGGTAAGTGTGCAGGATGGATTCTTCCGTCTTTTCGTCTTAGGCACAGAATCCTATGCCTTGGTTTTGGTCAATGCAATTACGGAATTGGGCTTGGGCTGATCTTCTTTTGACTTGGGTTGATGTTTCCTTTTGAAGTTCAAAGCCAATGTCCAAGATAAATCCAATTGAGGAAGGATGTAGTGGAATCGTAATCAAATCGTGAACTGGCTATCATCATTTCCTTGAAAACTCGTATCCTAGTGCCTTTTCTCCATAAAGTAGAAAAATATAGCAAAACCGCTTCATTTCCTATAAAACGAGTCAAAACACGCAAAACAATTAGAATAGCAATATTAGCTCGTTAATCACTTAACAAAGTGCATAAATCGTATGGAAATCGAGCTAAAACGGGGGATAAATTAGTACAAAATATCACTTATCAAATGTGATCAATCTAGTTTTGGATTTAGAGGTATACTTTAATAAAAGTTATTATGTACATGACCTCTAAATAAAGAATATAGTATCCACTTTAGTGTACGACACAAGTGTTTCACTTTTGTGAATGGAACAAGCGTTGTATCTTTTTATGCCTGTACTTGGTCAATGGTTATCCCATACCAATCAAAGGTAATTATATTCTTGACCTAAACTAGAAATTTCTTGTCATATAGATTGAAAAAGACTCAAAATTGGTGACCCTAATCTAATCTTAATTCTGGATTGTGTAGCACATCTAAAACATTTGATTTTGAATCTTATGGTGTGTGCGAATCTTGTATTCAAGGCAAGATGATTCGTGCCCTTTTTGTTGAAAAGGAAATCGAACTAGTGAGTTATTGGCCTCATTACATAAGAATATGTGTGGTCCAATAACAAACACAACCAGAGATGGTAATGACTACTTCACTTTATTTACCGACGATTTAAGTAGATATTGTGTTTGATTCTACTTAATGAGTTGCTAAGAGAAATATTTGAAAAGTTCAAAGACCTCCAATGTGAAGTAGTTAACCACTAAAAGTATTAGATAAAGGACTTACGACTAAATCGTAACTATAAATATCTAAGTATTGACTTTGATTTTCACCAAAAGTATTGTGAAATATTTTCACGAGTAACTTCTCTAACACACATTATGAGATAAGGCGTTGTTAAATAGAGAAACAGAACCTTATACGATATGGTTTTGTCTTTGTCAAGTCAAACTGAGCCATTTGACTAACCTTGGGATCTTAATATTTTTGTCTTCTATTTCTTTTCCCACCATATCAAAGCACATTTAAAACAGTCGGATTTTATTTCATATACGATATGGATAGGTAGCGTACCTAATTTATAAGTTATCCGAATGAAACAAGTGCTCAATAATCCTACATTGACCACGAGAACAAAGCGTTTGATGCTGTCTTTCAATAAAAATACGATTATTTCTTGATAAGACAGAGTGGAAGAAAATGTTTCAAGAGCCACAAACTAAGCATATGGTCCGGAAAAGGTTTCCTCATTGTTTGTTCAGTACTTGTTTCTTCGGAACCTCGGAACTTAGGAGGTCAGGTGGAATTTTTTCACTCTTTAATAATGATAAATTCGTATTACTTTTAAAAAGTGACTCACCTAAGAATTATAAGAGACTGTTTCTAGTCCCAACTTCATGCTATGGCTTAGAGTCATGCAATTCGTAATGGACTTCATGCACGATGGTCATGAATGTGACCTGGTAAATTTCACTTGAAGAAATACGACCTCTTTAGTGTAAATTGATTTTTTAAGATCGAAATCTGCATGGATGAACATTAAAATGTTTTCAAAGATAAATTGGTAGGCAAAATGTTTACACCAATTGCAATGCTTTGATCCATTCGAAAATAATTAGCGATTAAAGCACATCATAATTGTATGATGGCAATTGGATCTCAATAACCGCCTTCTTGAATACGATTCTAGAAGAGTTTGAATATTTGATATCAACCAAAGGGTTTATAGATCCAATTAATCCTAAGTTAATGTGAAAATTTAAGAGAAAGTCTTAAGTAAGCACTAAAGAGTTAGAATTAGTGTGTCAATCATGTCATAAAAAAATTTCTGGATGTCTCGAGGAATTATGTTGATACATGAAGTTTAGTGGGAGTAATGTGGTTTTCATCAGTCTTATATGTGGAGACATATTGATCATTTTAGATGATGGAAGATTTTTGGAGAAGTAGAACACATCTCTTAGATATCAGGATTTATGGAGATAAATTTAAAAGGATATTAGCATTAAGTCAAAATTCTTATATTGATAAAATCTTTGACTAGTTCAAGGAAATTGAACACGTGATAATTGATTCATTTTGCTTCCGCTGCGGGATCAATTATATACGCTGTGATGTATGCTCAATCCGACATTTCGCATGCTTTGAGCATGACAAGTCATTTGCAATCAAATCCAAGTGAGACTCACTTGATAGCCATAAAGAACATCCTTAAGTACTTGCGAAGGACTAATGATATGCTCCATACATTTGGACTTTACAGTGAGTTGTGTGTAAGGGGTTACACAGACTTCAGTTTTCAAACTGATCAAAGTGATTTGAAATCACAAACTGGCTGTGTTTTATAGAAGATTTATCTGTTGGAAGAGTTCAAAGCAGAAAGGACTATTGGAAAGGTTCCAAGTAGGAGTGACATTTTCAAATATAAATGTCATGTATCTGCTGGAAGTGTTCCAGGCAGTTTATCATTGCGGATTTCACAATGGAAATGGAGTACATTGCATCATTTAATGATGCATATAGCCTGGATTCAACAGTATTGGAGGGACTAGAAGTACTTCCTATAGTTGTATATCCTATCCCATGAAACTGGTAAAACAGTGGGAGCTACCTTTAGGCCAAGAGTCCTAAGTCTAGATTCAAACCTAGACACGTACTCAGAAAGTTTTATATAATATGAGATTACGTAGACAAAGAGAAATAGCAATCAGAACGATGGGAAAGATACAAGTATTGCTAATCCATTAGCCATGCCTTTTGCAGGCTGAACATGATAGTCATGTCATTTCAATGGGGATTGAAATATGTACCTGAATTGCTGGATATTATGAGATATGAAATTATTGATAGCGTATCAATTTTTCCAAATATTTAATAATCGCATTCATTGTTAGAGTTTCATTAAAAACTCCTTTATTTAGTTTGACTAAATTTTAATACTTTGTTTATCCGAATTGGTTGAAAGAAAGGTTGAACCCAATTCAAGTGAACAGGATGAACTTAGTGTTTTGTCCCTAGTCATTCATTTGAGGTGACGCCTCAAACTGACTAGATTGTAAGTCGATCGATGGTTGGTTCAGCACCATGGGGTCATGGAGATGACTGGTCGTTTACATAGCCAGACTGTTGAGACACTCTGTCGGGCAGTGACCATAATAGAGTCCCTTATCAAAATTGTTGAAGCCTGGTCGTGGCGGGGATTTCTATTTTATTCCTATGAGTCGATTCTTTAGACTGACGACCATTTACCTGAGTCAGTGTAGTTTCCGATTGACTTTGGTTTTTGTCCTAGGTCGTGCCGTGAAAGGAGGCCGATGGACATCTTCTGGGTCGTAGTGATCTGCATTATACAGTGTAAGATGGGTCAACAGGAATTGTCCACCCACGTTGGGTATTAACATCTTCGGGCCACTCGAGGAGTAGTAACTGGAAATGCGTGGCCACGCTCGGAAGAGATCTCTGGTAGATTTTCCGGTCAGACAGTTACTTTCCCAGATCGAGAAAACCACTCTATTTATAAATTTTCAATCGCAAGTGCGACCTGTAAGACACCTTGCGATGAGTGGGAGGATGTGACGCAAAAGAGACAAGAGAATCGGTAGCACACAACTTGTGGAGACAAGTGGGAGATATTGTAGGAGGAGGAGTCCTCCACAATAGTGTTGCTACATGCACAACTTGTATCGGACAAGTGGGAGATTGTTGGAGTAAGTGTCCTCCACAATAGTGCATTTATATAATAAATCTCATTTGGAATATACGTGGCATGATTAGTATATTTTGATACTCCACGTCAGTTGATTAACGTAAATCGGTAACGCTTGGCTGACTAGAGTTTGGCGTTATTGTCGTATGACGGCGGTAATCAACTGATCCCTTTAGGTCACACCTATAGGATGAGACCCAAATAGAATACTAATTATTTGTATACGATACAGTTTAATTAGTGCATTACATATATTTGATATGTACGTTTAGTTACGAGAGTTATTTATTGGAAATTGAGTTAGGAACTCATTCCACTTAAGTTTATTAGTCAATTATACGATAACTGACTGAATAAATTTTACGTCTTATTTTAATACGATTAAATAAGATTTAATTTAGTGATTAATCATTAATTCATTAAATTAGTTGAGGTTATGCATATATTTTGAGGTAGAGGTAATTAGTTAATTATATTTACAAGGAGTTGTAAAATAAATTAACTGTGCATTGTGAGACCCAATATATATTGAGATAATGGTAAAATATCACTTAAAAGTTAAGTACATATTGTTTATTAATTTAAGTCATATAATTGTAATATGATCAAATTAACACTTAATTATACAAGATAATTAAACATATGATTATAAGTATTTGTGGGACAAATATCAAAAATCAAAATGGACCACATAACACATGTGGAGGCCGGACTTTCTCTATGGAGATCAATGATGATTGTACTCTACTAATTCCACACTCCACCATATGATTATGACATATATGACACATGATCATTATCATTATACAATCTCATACACTATCATTATGCATGTGAATAAAATAAGCAAAATAGAGCGCATTCGTAGCTCATGGGTGCCGGCCAAAAGGCCTATAAATAGAAAAATAATAATTGTTGTTCATTTTCAAAGACTTAATTTTTTATGCTTATTCTTATTTCTCTTTCTAAACTCAACATCTCTCAAAAACTCACATGCAAACTAATATTCATATCATATTACTAGTGTAGTAATACATCAATATTAGTAGTATTATTTCTTACTTATTATCTAGTTAATAATAAGTTAAGATTATTTGGGTTGATTCTTGGATTGGGTGCAACAAGAAGGAGGCTTTCTACTTTGGAATTTGTTTTACGGAGGATCATCCATTAATTTCATGCTTAAGATCAATAAGAAGGAGTTCTTATTGTGCCCATATGTAACCGAAAATTCCCAATGTAAGTGTAACAACCCGAAATATACCCGATTTTTCTAGTAAAAATATTTACTAACACTTTTCAGTAGAACTTAAGTTTTTAAAATAGGAATTTTTGTTCCGAGTCTTATTTTGAAATTCCGCGTTCGTATTTGGAATGTCTGAGAGATTTCATGAAAAGACCGTTTTTAGTCATCTTTGACTTTTCTTGACAAAAGTCGTCTTTGACTTTTCCTTGACTTTTTAAAGTCGTCATTGACTTTTTCTTGACTTTTAAGTCGTCCTAAACTTTTCTTGACTTTTAAGTCATCTTCGACTTTTCTCGACTTTTCAGTCAACTTTGATTTCCGTTGACTTTTCCCGACTCGTCTCATAAGTATGAAGACCGAAATTTTATTTAAAAAAATAATATTTTTGCTTTATTTTTATTTAGATTTATTAAGATTTATCATAATTTAATATAATTATTTTGAATTTATTCGGAATTTAAAGAATAACGTTTACGGTTTTAACCGAACGTCATTTAATTATTCCCGACTCATCGTAAAGCGCGAAACGAAACCGAAACTCGACTTTGGCATGAGTCACGCGCCCAGGTCATCGTTTTCCACTCACATTAGATATTTTAATTCTTTTGATTAAACTAATAATAATATCTAGATATTTATTTACTTTATCGATCAGTTAACGAGAATTACGCAAATCGTTTACAAAACTGACCCGATATCACCCATACCACACGGTTTTTCTTCCTCTCTTAGCCTTGATATTTTATTTCTTTTCATTATAATAAAATAATATCTTGATATTTAATTCAATTAACTTAATATCTAATTAATTACGGTAATATAATTATTATACCGGGTCAATTCCATAACAACAATTACAAAACCCAACTCACTATTTTGGCCTATATTTACACGGCACTCCTCCACTCATTCCTACTCACAAACAACTTTTCATTTTTCAACAAATCAAATTAAGATCAAAATATCACTTTCTTTATCGTTCTTCAATTGTTCTTCGTGTTCTTCAATTGTTCTTCATCGTTCTTGAGCAAAACCTTCATAAAATCTTCATTTCTTAATTAAATCCGTCCTAACTTATAATTCTAGGACTCATCTTCGCTCC
>JAIUZE010006050.1:0-54145 GCA_022085475.1 Heliosperma pusillum
TTTATTTATTTAACATTTTTTTTTTTCTTTCCGCAAATTGGAGGGTGTCACAGTTGGTATCAGAGCATTTTTGCTCCCGACGCACGTTTGTGTACCCTTGTATAAATAACTTGACCTTAATAAAATAATAAACTTGTGAGATAGAATGGTAGGATGGGTAGATTAGGATTTATGTTGTAGTCTATTTGTTTTGCTAATTGTTAGGAGTAACTTAATTTGTTTTTTCTCTTATGACGCTGTTGTACAGCTCGTAGAAGAGAGCGTGTTGGTACCACCCAGGTCCCCTCCTCATAGAAGAGATATTGCAAGGAGGCTATGCTTGAGTGGCTAGCAAAATTGCTAGGAGCAATATTACGCCTTAGGGTGGAATATGTGTTACCTAGAAGGAGTATCCTCTACCGAAGATTTGAAGAGTTATAAGCCTAATTGAAGTGAATTCCTTCTTCATCTATGAATTCTCTCGTTCTTATAATATTTTGCCCTCTTCCTTCTATCTAGGTGCTTCTTTCTCCTCCATCCTATTTACCTCTTGGAAATTACTCTTAATAGTTCCTCCATTATACCATTGGTATCCTTACCTCCCTCTTGTAACATTTTTTATGGATGTCATCACCATCGGATTGTTGTATATTATACTTAGTCGGAAGAACTTTGAATCTTGTGGAATATTAGTGTTTGTTAGAATGAACTTGTGATTTGGGGAAAATAGTATAGATCTAATTTCACTCTATGGTGGTGAGAGTTTGTATCCTTGAGAAAGGTGTGGTAAGGTATGTTTAATGATTTTAATGCTAGATACTTGTCATGAATAATGTATAAATAGTTCATGATATTCGATGGTGTAAGATCGAATGAGTTGGCTATGACTTTTTAACTCATTAGTAATTTAGTCTTTTGGACTTAGAAGTTTAGTATTGGTTTGAAGACCATGCTTATGATATGTCTAGTTTGGAGTAAATAAGAAGTTTCGAATATGGTACCTAGCCATCCTATTAAGCTAGTTCCGTGTTTAGATGATTATAAGGATTTGAGGATAAACTTAGGAGGAAAGCCTCTTAGTGGTTTTAGACTATGAAAACTTGAAGTTGCAATATCATTTCTTTTGAGGATCGAATTAAGCATAATGGTGGTTGGTTGTTGTGGTTAAGGATTTTAGGGGTTCTTTAAAGGTTACTTGGAAAAATAGTTGTTTTAAATGTTGGACCCTAATGGGAATAATTACCTTGTGGAATTTTGGATTTGGATGACCAAACTTGAGGAATATTGTTATAAGCAAAACCCGATGTATGGAGAGTTTGATGGAGCTAAATAAATTGATTTACGGTCGCATTGCCCTATAATTGGCAAAAGTTAAGTGAAATGAGATTTGGTAACTAATCTCTTTTGATGATTTGTGTTTTAACTTTTGAAGATGAGAAAGTTCATTGTTAATAACTTAGGATAATGAATTTTTGAAATAAATTGGA
Source organism: Heliosperma pusillum (assembly GCA_022085475.1). NCBI lineage: Eukaryota > Viridiplantae > Streptophyta > Magnoliopsida > Caryophyllales > Caryophyllaceae > Heliosperma > Heliosperma pusillum. Next base: position 1,467 of record JAIUZE010006050.1, read on the forward strand.
TCAAAGGATGTCATAGTAAGCCTCTTTTACTTTGTGGTTGTTAGCAATCTTGTTTCCCTAATTATAATTATTTAGATGGTGGTTTCCAATAAGAGTTTGAATGGAGCTAAGAAGATTAGAGTTCGTAATGAATCTTTCATGGGTTGTTAGTTATGAGTTTACCGTACAGATGGATCTTAGAAGATTTTAATTGAATCTGAATAATTGAGAGTTATTACTCGATGTTTCATGCTTAGGAAATATTTTGGAAGGAATCTGATGATGGAAAATGTTGAGGATATATTGCACTCTCTTGAGGGCTAGATTCTAGTGCAGTTAGTGTTGTTGAGTTACGATAGACATTTGAAGTATCATAGATGGAAGATAGTTTGGTGATTCATTCCTCTCTTTTCTCTCTTTCTATTCGATTTATTCTTTCGAATATTTCGTTCCTTCTATCAATTATCATCTCGTATAGATAGGTTATTAGAAGCTTTAGTTAGAAATTTTAGGTATAGATAGTAGTGTTATTACATTTACTATGGAATTTTTGAACTAATCGCTTTTGAAATTTTTTGATGATTTCAAGTATTTTACCGTCAAGGAATGTTGAGACTTGTTATTGGAGACGTTCGATAACTAGTTTTCTCATTTATTGATGCGAAAATGTATCTTTTAAGTCTTTGATTTGGACGACGAGGTTTTTGACGGCCGACGAGAATCTTCCGTTCCATTGATAAGACCCTATATTTTTATTACAAGTATATTTTTAACAGTTTTGAATAGACCTACATATATGTTACTTTCCTTCTTCTAAGTTTCGAGGACGAAACTTTTTAAAAGGAGGGGTGATTGTAACAACCCGGAAAATACCAATTTTTCTAGTAAAAATATTTACTAACACTTTTCAGTAGAACTTAAGTTTTTAAAATAGGAATTTTTGTTCGGAGTCTTATTTTGAAATTCCGCGTTCGTATTTGGACTTTCTGAGAGATTTCATGAAAAGAACGTTTTTAGTCATCTTTGACTTTTCTTGACTTTTAAGTCGTCTTTGACTTTTCTTGACTTTTTGAAAGTCGTCATTGACTTTTCTTGACTTTTAAGTCGTCATAACTTTTCTTGATTTTAGTACATCTTTGACTTTTCTTGATTTTTAAGTCAACCTTTGACTTTCGTTGACTTTTTTCCGACTCGCCTTGTAATTTTGAAGACCGAATTTTATTTAAAAAAATAATATTTTTAATTTATTTTTATTAAGATTTATTTGGATTTATGAAAATTTAATATAATTATTTTGAATTTATTTGGAATTAAAGAATAACTTTTACGGTTTTAACCCGAACGTCATTTAACTATTCCCGAGTCATCTAAAATCCCGAAACAAACCCGAACCCCGACTTTGACATGAGTCACACGCCCATGTCACTTTTTTTTCCACTCATATTAGATCTTTTAATTAATATGATTAAACTAATAAAAATATCTAAGATATTTGTAACTTTATCGGTCTGTCAACTTAAACTCCGCAAATCGCTTAAAAACATACCCGATTCCTCTCCATTTCACACGTCTCTTCTTCCTCTCTTAAAGCTTGATATTTCCATTTCTTTTGATTACAATAACATAATATCTTGATAATTGATTTAATTAACTTAATAGTTAATCAATTACCGTAATATAATTATTAAACCCGAGTCAATTCCGTAATAACAATTTCAAAACCCGACTCATTATTTCTTCTATAACTACACGGCTCACACACCCCACTTTACTCACTAACACCTTTTCATTTTACAATAAATCAAATTAAGATCTAATTAATCGTTCTTCATCGTTCTTCATTCATTCTTCGTCGTTCTTCATTTGTTCTTCGTCGTTCTTGAGCAAAATCATCATAAAACCTTCATTTCTTATTCAAATCCGTCCTAACTTATATTTCTAGAATCTCCTCTTCGCTCTCCATCTTCAAGTACGGCTTATTTTCAATTCCGACAAAATCGTTTTCAACACTTTAATTATGGAAAATCAAGTTTTAATACTAACAATATTATTCTTGTCATTTCTTATAGGGGAAGATTTTGACGACGAGTTTGGTGACTCGTATATATTAGAAGAAGATTAGTAGACGGGTTTTTCTTTAGTTCTTATTTTGGGTGCTAATTGATTTTGCTAGCTAAGGTAACGATTCCGAGTTACTCGACGAATTAATGTTACATACCTTTGTTTTCTTTAGTTTTAGTTTATATTATTGTTACTTATGATTTTTGGTAGTAACATGATAAGTAGTTATGATTTTTATGTTGTATGGAATTTTTAATATGTTAGTGTTCTTGACATGTTTGGATGATTTATTTATAACCATGATTTTTGTATGCATGATGGTTGAATTGGTTGTTAAAATGGATGTTTGATTTTTAGAACATGTTAGAAATAAATTGGGTGTTGTTGTTAGGGTGGCCGTGTAAAGTGGCTGGCAAAACCGACCCAAACCAGGCCGGTTCAGGCCGGTTCAGGCCCGGTCCAGGTCCGGTCTGGGCTGGTCCGTGAGTGGGCTAGTGGGTTGGGGCGATACTTGATTGTTTTGTTGTTGTTTTGACGGGTTTTAAATATGTTAAAGCATGCGGGAAATATTAAGAAACGAGTTTAGAAAAGTCGACTCAAAACAGGCCCAAACCAGGCCCGTGGGCCCAGTCCAAGCCCGTGTCTTGTCCGGCCAAATCAGCCCATGAGTCCTCATTTTGGACTTGTGACGGTTTTTGAGTTTAGTGTTAATTTATCGTGTTTTGTAATATTTAGCAAGTGGGAAATTTTAATCAGTAAATTATTTAATTAAAAAGTTTTCATAATATTATTATTTCTCACATGTTAGAAATTATAATACGAGATTTTAGTTTAATTTGATAACATGAAAGTCAAGCGGGTTTGTGTATGAATTAATAATTCACATGTTAGAAATAGAATGAAATAGCATGAAATGAATGTGATATTCTTATGTTCAAGCCTCGATGGCTAAGACTCTGTTTCTAGCCGGTTTGACCAAACAGGTTTGGTCAAACTAAGATCTAGTCAGCCCCGTTTTGACTGATGACCCGTCGCGGGACTCGGGTCGGGGATTTGTCTTCAGGTAAGGTTTTAATTAATGAATGAATGAATGAGCCTTAGTAGATATGAGGCGATATGATATTTGAATATGATTTATGTGCAATTAGTCACATGATAGGAAGTTTTTCCCGTGACTGTTTGATTATATGGTTGGTGTCGTGTTGACTAAGTACCCATAGAGAATTATGATTTTATGGCGTCTTGACCATTCTAATTCTAAATGAGTATCTTGGACCATGACATTGATATGCCTTACTATCTTTAACGAGTATATAGTTCATGGTTAATAGCTTTTGTGTCACTGACTTGGGCCTTTTGATATCAAGCCGGGGGCATGGCTGCCTAATTACTTTCCACTTTGGGAATGGAGCCAGCTTAAGTACTAGCCAACTCTGCTTAGGGGGTCGCCTAGTAGAGATTCTCATGTACTGTTGGTAATGAGACAGTGAATGGGTTAGCTGTTGTCGCTAGGTCTGATCAGTCTAGGACTAGGATGTTTTCCTACCTTGTGGTATAGCCTCGAGTTACAGAAGTCGACTATTGACTGTGCTAAGAACTGATGCCTGTTTCTAGACGTATTGGTCTTTCATGTTTGATGATTCTATGAATCTTAGAAGGTGAGATGCAAGCCGGCTAAGGTTGATAGAGTTTGGATTACCGGGTGTTAACTGATTCACATGATATTATGTTTGATTAGGGTTTGAGTGTATCAGGGCCATGTTAAAGGTAACCTCTGAGCTAGCATACCAGCTTCCCTACCTCGTATTATAGATTGTTAACGGATTCACATGATAGCTTTCATATGCTAGGTTATATGTTAGTTATTTGTTTCATAACATGAAAAGCATATCGTATATGTTAAGGTTTTGTATTTTCCATATACATCTCTTTTATGTTATTCATTTTTTATTAAACTCGACATTTCGTGGCTGGGAGAACTCGGAGTTACTCCCCACTGACTGTGGCTTCCGTGTTTATATTTTAATGCGGTTGGCAGGTTTGTGATGCATACTTGGGTACATTGACGAGCTAGCGAGTGAAGTATTACCTTGGACCTATATTCGGTTCTTAGGATTGTATTATATTATACACTCTTTTATTTCCGTATTTATACGGGAGATATGTCTCCCGTTTTGGATATTTCTTTTGTATAATATTATTTCCTTTTTGTTATGAACCTTTTTATTTAAGACACCTTTGTTATGTATTCTCATCTTTTATTAGTTAAATTATTTTTTTTTCTTTCCGCAAATTTGAGGGTGTCACAGTTGCTGCTTCTTCAGAATCTGCTTTCTCTTTGACACTGCGTCAGCTTGCGTTGTAGAAGTCTCAGCAGGGTGCCCGCTCCTCTGATTGGTTGCGTGCGGTTCCTATCTCTGGGTTGGGTCAGACTATGAACAAGAGGACTTACCGTTGTGTGATGGGGTATCGACTCGGTGTTCCGTTATTTGCGGTGTCTAGGGCTTGTCCTGTTTTTTCTCGGGTTTTTGCTGATGATGTGTATGGGGACTACGCTGTTTCTTGTCCTGTTACTGTGGAGGTTAAGCATCGGCATAACCTCGTTCGTGACACCTTATTTGACATCTGCTATAGGTCTGGTATTTCTGCGGCTAAGGAGGTTGATATCGGTTTGGTTGACGGGCACGACAGATCTCTTCGTCCTGCGGATTTGCTACTTTATTCCTGGTACAGAGGGCGTAATGTGTGTGTTGATTTGACAGGGTCTTCCCCCTTGACTCAGACTGGAATATACGATTTTGTGCCTGAACGGGTTCTCGCTGATGCTGCTCAGCGCGAATGTGCTAAGTTAGGGGATTTATGCGCGGCTGCTGGCTATGGTTTCCTACCTTTCTCTTTCTCTTCGCTTGGGGAGCTGGGCTCGGATGCTGTTGACTTGCTCAAGCGGATCCAGAAATTCTCGGTATCGCAGGATGCTGGGGCTCGGGTGGCCGCTTATAATTTTACTAGACTTAGCTTTGCTGTAGCTAAGGGGGTAGGGGCACAGATTGTCTCTCGGCTCCCCACCAACTTCATGTAAACTTTTCATTTTATTTTAATGAAAGATGCGCGCATCTTATAATAATAATAAAAATAATAATAATAATAATAATAATAATAATATATTACATTGTATTATGAGGCAGGTTTTTTCCTAGCTATGTCATGTGGCATCCAACCATGTAATTGGCTTCTGCTTCAATATAATATATGATATGATATGATAATTAAGGCTAAGATAAACAGGTTTGTTAGGTTCATATACCTACACTTAAGACATTTCTTAAGTAATACTAATTAACTCTTTAATTAGTTTCCAAGATCTAGAGCATGCAAACTATGTAAACCGAAATAAAGAAAGAGAAATGTTCCTTACATTGTGGTTTAGACGTGTATGGGCACAAGTGTAAGACACTTTCTTATAATTCGTTCTTAAGCTAGATGATTTAGGATGAATTTCCAAAAGCTCCAAGTATAGGAACAATCTTTTTGTTGCACCTACACTTACCCTTAATCACTTAACTATTGATATACTAGAACAATAGTCAAGTCCCATTAAACCGAGTATGACACTCAAAATTTCTACCTTAGAAATGTCAAGTTCAAGCTACAATAACAAGTTATATGAAACTTCTAAAGTTTCTAAGTATCTTGCAATTTCTAGTGAGATGTTGTATCTAATTATCTATTAGATCAAGTTGTGCATAAGAGAAGAAATGACCTTCCTCTTATGCACACAAAACCAGCACACCCCTTGGGAAGGGAGGGCATGCCTTTTTCTTTTTGCCTTATCAAAGCTCTAAGGTGGCTATAAGTATTAGGCTTAGTAATCATTTTGTCTAATCTTCATTAGTATAATGTATAAAGCCTAAATCTACCCAACCACCCCAAAAATCGGTGCACTTAACATAAAATGGAGTCCATTTTATAATTTGTGATTTTGTCAATTGTCACATATGTGACATGTTACATGTTATCTTATCTTATAATTATGTATTTAACTAATTTAAATACAATATTATGTCAAATAAATTAAACTTAACATTTTAAGTAACAATTTATAATCACATATATATAAAATGGGTCATCTCATATTTGGTTGACATAATCTACAACTAATTGTAATTATTATCAACTAATTATGCTTATCTCAAATGTTTCATAAACATTAAGCATTCTTACTAATATAACAATTATATTATCAAATTGAATCTTATTTAATCATATTACAATAAGACATGGCTCTCACTTTTATAATATAAACTTGTTTAGTTCAAGGGATTAATTAATTTGTATCCATATACAATTAATTAACTTTCATGATTAGGGAATCGTCTTTTCGGTGTTACCTCTAGGGATCAATTGATCACCACCGTCATACGACAGTAATGTTAAACTCTACCATGCCAATCACTACCGATTAATGTGGATCAGTTGATTATATTGTTAATCATCCCTTTGTATTATTCTTAATGAGATTTAATTAAGTGATCACACTATTGTTGAGGACACTTACTCCAACAATCTCCCACTTGTTCGCAACAAGTGTGCATCTCCAATTCATTTGTCCTATTTTAAATCTCCCACTCAATGCAAGGTGTCTTGCAGGTCGTACTTGCATGTGATCATATCTAGAGTGGGTTCCTCGATCTGCAGAGTAACTGTTTGACCAGAATTATCTACCGTAGATACCTTCCGAGCGTGGCCACGCATTTCCAGCTTACTACTCCTCGAGTGGCCCTGAGATATTAGTTAACCCTGACAAGGGGTTGGACAATTTATATCGCACTATTCCGTTCGTACACTCACAATTCTTCATGAAAGTCCATAGACCCTTATTAGACTCCTCTAATTAGTTACTAATTAACTTGTTAATTTAGTATTTAATGATCAATGTAACATGCATGCAAATATAAAGGTATAAATAAACATGAGATGAAATTTCCTTACATTGAGAAATTTCGGTTTAAATGGGCACAATAAGAAACTCCTTTTCTTATTTTTCTTGAGCTAAAACAAAGAGGATGATCTCCTTAGAATGAACTTTCAAGGTAGAAAGTCTCCTTCCAACACGCACCCAAGACTAACCCAAACAATCACTATAATTTTATACTAGAAAAATATAGTGACAAGAAGTGACTAATATTAGGTTTATTACTACTCTAGTAATATAAAAATATTAGTTTATTTGAGAGTTTTAGAGAGAAGTTGGAGAAAATAGCAAAACAAGTAGAAAAATGAGCAAATGAAATGAACAACCAATATGTCCTTATATAGGCCATATTGGCCGGTCATGGTGCTCAAATTTGAGCCTTTATTTTGCTTATTTTAATGTCGTGCAAAATGGTAGAGTGTAGGATAGTATATGATCATGTTCATGTTCATGTGTCATACATGTCATAATCACATGTTGTAGTTTAAGAAAAGAAATGAACAAAAATCATTCCTTCCACTCACATGGAATCCGGCCTCTACAAGGCTAAATGGTCCATTTTGATTTTTGGTATTTGTCCCACAAATACTTATAATCATATGCTTAATTATTTAGTATAATTAAGTGTTAATTTGATCATATAACAATTAAATGATTCAAATTAATAAATAATATATATACCTAACTTTTAAGTAATATATTACCATTATATCAATATATAATGAGTCCCACAATGACTAGTTAATTTATTTTACAACTCCTTGTAAATATAAATAACTAATTACCTCTACCTCAAAATATATGCACAACCTCAACTAATTTAGTGAATTAACGATTAATTACTAAATTAAATCTTATTAAATTATATTAAAATAAGACGTAAAGTTTATTCAGTCAGTTATCGTATAATTGACTAATAAACTTAACCTGTATGAGTTCCTAACTCAATTTCTAATAAATAACTCTCGTAACCAAACATATATCAAATATATATGTAAAATACTATTTAAACTGTATCGTATACAAATAATTAGTTTACTGTTTGGGTCTCATCCTTTAGGTGTGACCGAAAGGGGTCAGTTGATCACCGCCGTAATACGACAATAACGTCTAACTCTAATCAGCTGATCGTTATTGATTTACGTTAATCAACTGACGTGGAGTATCAATATACTAGTCATCCCACAGATATTTCAAAATGAGATTTATTATATAAATGCACTATTGTGGAGGACACTTACTCCAACAATCTTCCACTTGTCCGATACAAGTTGTGCATGTAGCCACACTATTGCGGAGAACTCCTTCTCCAACAGTATCTCCCACTTGTCTCGACAAGTTGTGTGCTACCGATTCTCTTGTCTCTTTGTGTCACATCCTCCCACTCATCGCAAGGTGTCTTTCACGTCGCATTTGCGATTGAAAAATATAAATAGAGTGGTTTCTCGATCTAGGAGAGTAACTGTCTGACCGAAAAATCTAACAGAGATCTCTTCCGAGCGTGGCTACGCATTTCCAGTCACTACTCCTCGAGTGGCCCGAAGATGTTAATACCCAACATGGGTGGACAATTCTTATTGACCCAACTTACACTGTATAATGTAGATCACCATGACCCAGAAGATGCCCATCGGCCTCCTACACGGCACGACCTAGGACAAATTCCAAGGTCAATCGGAAACTACACCAACTCAGGTAAATGGTCGCCAGTCTAAAGAATCGACTCATAGGAATAATATAGAAATCCATGCCACAACCAGGCTTCAACAATTTTGATAAGGGATCCTATAAAGGTAACTGTCTAACAAAGTATCATACAGTCTGCCTATGTAAACGACCAGTCATCTCCATGACCCCATGGCGCTGAACTGGCCATCGATCGACTTACAATCTAGTCACTACGAGACGTCAACACATATGAGTGACTAGGGACAATAGTACTAAGTTTATCTTTTTCACTTGAATTGTGTTCAACTTTTCATAAAACCAATTCAGATAAAACAAAGTATTGAAATTTAGTCTAACTAAAATAAAGAGTTCATATAAAACTGGAACAATGAATGCAATTATCATATATGTAAACATTGATACAATATTCAACTATTAAGTATCATATAATCTAGAGGAATTCAGGTACTCGTCTTAATCCCATTGCGACGACATGCCCATCATGCTTAGCCTTTGAAAGAGGCTTGGTTAGAGGATCAACGATGTTATCATCTGTCCCAACCTTACATACATCAATTTCCTTCCTCTCCACATAATCTATAATTACATGGTATTTCCTAAGTACATGTCTAGACTTGTTACTAGACTTGGGTTCCTTTGCTTGAAAGATAGCCCCACTGTTATCACAATACATCGTGATTGGATCTGCGGCGGTGGGGACTACCCCTAGACCTTCCATGAATTGCCGAATCCACACAGCTTCATTAGCAGCCTCTGATGCTGCAAGGTACTCAGCTTTTGTTGTAGAATCTGCAGTAACGCTTTGCTTGAAGCTTTTCCAGCAAACAACTACTCCATTCAACATAAAGACATAGCCGGATTGGGATTTTAAATCATCTCTATCAGTTTAGAAACTAGCGTCCGTGTAACCCTTTACACGCAACCCAGTTTCTCCTCCAAACACCAAGAACGAATCTTTAGTTCTTCGTAAGTACTTAAGTACGTTCTTGACGGCTATCCAGTGACTCTCACCTGGATTGGCTTGATAACGACTCGTCATGCTCAAAGCATATGCAACGTCGGGGGGAGTGCACATCATAGCATATATGATTGATCCAACTGCGGAAGCATAAGGAATCAATTTCATGCGTTCAATCTCTTTGGTGACGATAGGACTCTGCGATTTACTCAGAGTGATACCATGATCTATGGGAAGAAAGCCTCTCTTAGAGTCTTTCATTTTGAACCGATCAAGAATCTTATCTATATAAGCTTCTTGACTTAATGCTAGTATCCTTTTGGATCTATCTCTATAGATCCGGATACCCAAAATGCGTTGTGCCTCTCCCAAGTCCTTCATCTGGAAATGTTTCCCTAGCCACTCCTTTGTAGAAGTAAGCATTGGTATATCATTCCCAATGAGAAGTATGTCATCCACATACAAAATAAGGAAATTAACTTAGCTCCCACTAAACTTCATGACGTATAAACATGGTTCCTCGACACTTCGAGTGAAACCGTTTTGTTTAATAACATGATCGAAGCAATGATTCCAACTCCTGGATGCTTGCTTAAGACCATAAATGGATCTCTTAAGTTTGCATACTTTCTTAGGATTGGATTTATCCACAAAACCTTCAGGTTGTGTCATATACACTTCATCTTCTAGAATCCCATTCAAGAAGGCGGTTTTGACATCCATTTGCCAAATTTCATAGTTATGAAAGGCGGCAACCGCTAAGAGAATCCTAATGGATCGAAGCATAGCGACTGGGGCGAAGGTTTCATCATAGTGTAAACCATGAACTTGAGTGAAGCCTTTTTCCACCAATCTAGCTTTGTAGACATTATTATGTCCATCTATGCCGATTTTAATCTTGTAGATCCACTTGCACTGAAGAGGTCGTACCCTCTCAGGTAAGTATACCAAGTCCCATACTTGATTTTCGCGCATAGAATCCATTTCGGATCGCATGGCCTCGAGCCAATGCGTGGAGTCAGGACTAGAAACGGCCGACTTGTAGGTGGTGGGTTCGTCACTTTCAAAAAGCAACAAATCTCCATCTTCCTTGATACATCCGAGGTAACGGTCATGTTGATGAACAATTCTACTTGACCTTCTAGGGACAACAACCGTTTCAGACGAGGAGGGAATGTTTTCCTCTACTTCATTCTCGGTTTGTGGCTCTTGAACTTCATCAAGTTCAAACTTTCTCCCACTCTGTCTATTAGAAATAATATCGTTTTCTAGAAAGACAGCATCACGAGACACAAACACTTTGTCCTCGTGACGGTTGTAGAAGTAATAACCATGTGTTTCCTTAGGATACCCTACAAAAAGACATTTGTTGGACCTGGGTGCGAGTTTTTCGTTAGACTTGTCATGAATATACGCCTCACAACCCAAAATTCTCATAAATGACAAATAAGGAACCTTTCCTCTCCATATCTTATATGGAGTCTTATCTGCCGCTTTATTTGGGCTACGATTTAGTGAAAAAATTGCGGTTAAGATAGCAAATCCCCAAAATGAATCAGGAAGCTCTGTGAGACTCATCATTGATCGAACCATATCTAATAAAGTTATGTTTCTCCTTTCGGACACACCATTTAGTTGAGGTGTGCCAGGAGGAGTCCATTGTGATACTATGCCACAATCTTTTAGATGTGAATCAAATTCATTATTTAGATATTCACCACCACGATCGGATCGTAGGGTTTTAATCTTTTTATTCAATTGGTTTTCTATTTCATGTTGAAACTCTTTGAACTTTTCAAAAGCTTCACTCTTATGCCTCATTAAGTAGACATATCCATATCTACTCAAATCGTCGGTAAAGGTAATGAAATAGTTATAACCACCTCTAGCTTGGAGAGTCATTGAGCCACACACATCCGTATGTACAAGGCCTAATACCTCACTTTCGCGTGTCCCTTTTCCCGTAAAAGGAGCACGAGTCATCTTGCCCAAAAGGCAAGATTCACATACACCATAAGATTCGTAATCAAATGGTTTGAGAAGTTTCGTTGAAACAAGTCTCTTTATGCGTCGTTCGTTTATATGACCTAAACGACAATGCCAAAGGTATGATTGATTAGTTTCACCTAATTTGAGCTTCTTACTCTCTACATGATAAGCTTCATTAACATTATTTAGAGCATAAATACCTCCAATAGAGACGGCTTTACCATAAAACACATCATTAAAAAAAAACGAACAACTATTGTTCCTGATTACAAAAGAGAAACCCTCCGCGTCAAGCACGAATATGGAGATAATGTTCTTGGTCAAGAAGGGTACAAAATAACAATTATTTAAATACAATTCAAGACCACTAGCTAAGGTGAGTACATAAGTTCCTACGGAAACGGCAGCTACCCTTGCTCCATTCCCCATCCGTAGGTCTACATCACCCTTGGCTAGTGCTCGCACGTCCTTCAGCCCCTGTAAATGATTACAAAGGTGAGAACCAAATCCGGTATCAAATACCCAAGTAGAAGTGCAAGCATAGTTAATATCTATCATATAGAGAGATGAGAGGATTATACCTAACGATGTCACACATCCATCCTTCTTATCCTTCAAGTACTTGGGACAATTGCGTTTCCAATGTCCCTTGCCTTTACAATAAAAGCATTCGGCGTCGGCATGCTTTTTGCCCTTAGCCTTGACATTGCTCTACATTATAACTTTTCCTTTTCCTTTTCCATGCTTCTTAAATTTGGCCTTAGCTTTGCCCTTTCCCTTTTGAACCCCAAGACTTAAGTTCTTCAATTTCATTGAAAGAACATCCCTTTTCTCACTCCCACTTGCCTCCATATCCTGTTCGAATTGAATAAGGAGGGCATGGAGCTCATGAAAGCTCTTGTTCATGCCATGGACGTTATAGTTCGCCCTAATTTTGGCGAACTTGGGAGGAAGTGAGTGAAGGATGCTTCCAACCGCTAGCTTCTTTGGAATCTTAACCCCTAGACGCTCTAGGGTGTCCACATGCTCAACCATCTTGAGCACGTGTGGGCCAACCTTTTGGCCCTTGTCTAGCTTGGCTTCAAAAAGCCATGTCATAGCATTGTATTGGCGTATGTCAGGTGACTGAGAAAACGCCAAAGCCACCCTCGAGAATATCTCATATGCTCCTAGGGTGATGTATTGTTGCTTAAGACTAGAGGACATTGACCAAATCAAGACCATCTTGACGTCATTGGATACTTTCAAGTACTCCTTATAAGCAGCCTTGGACGCATTAGTGGCCCTTAGGCCGGGTTCATTGGGAGGGGTTTCAGTCAAGTAGCGCAAGACGTTATCCAATAACGCCGCACTCTTAATCGTTTGCTCCCACTCGACGAAATTAGATCCGTCTTCTTTGAAGATGCATTTGTCCATTACGGACCTTAGCCATGAGACTTTGCCAAGTTGAACGGTATTGTTGTTATTGTTTGCCATTTGCGAATTGAATTACTACAACAAAATTAGGAAATATTAACAGTCAATGTTTTAAACAATTTTTACTTGTAAAATCAATTTTAAACAAGTCACTAATATAATGACCCCTCACGAAATTATATAAGCGATTCCGAGACCCGCATTTTAGATAAAAATTTCATGTTATGCCACCTTTATGTAATAAACGGTAAGTCAACACTTTGACTAATTCTACTCCTAGAACTCTCGGTCGAAGGATTTCATCTAAACCCGTCTCCTAGTCCCGAGATAAATCTTATCCCGTTGAGACCAACCCAATTTAGGCATGTGATCGCATCACCCTACTTACCCGAGGTAAAAAGGTCCACGTTGTGGTTGTCCTAATGAACACGGGATTCATAGGTGCTTTAATTGGTAAGGCTAAATCTCAATTCAATTTTAAGTTGTGTGAGAGGTCTTGTCAATTTAGTTATTAATTCCCTATAAGTGAACTAAGTCGGCGCATTTTAAATAACGTTGAATTGACAATCGTGAAATAAAAATGCATGTTGACGATTTTGGCATGAGCGGAAAACATAAATAAGCACTTAACAATTAATAAATCCTAGTATGGCCACATAGCTAATCTTATTAACTAGTTGATTACAAAATCGGAAACCAACTCCTTGGTCCCTTGCCTCTTCATGGAAAAAAACTCCAAAATGGCACCGTCTTTTGGTACACCGTCTTCATAATAGATAATTAGAAAAATAAAAATGAATACATAGAAAATTCCTATTATACATTTGATCTATAAAATGAAATTATTAATTATTACAAAACGGCGATACGAGATCGCAATAAATTACAACCGAATCGGTATTCCCTTACATTACGGGTAATACCGATTAAAAAATAATCTAGGCCATACTAGGTACAACTTGCATTAAAATAAATAAATGACATTCATTCATTCAACATAAACAATATAAATAAAATCCTGTAAAATTCATGCCAGAATGCCCTAAACACTTGCCATGCTCATTCTAGCTCGGTTTTATGGATTTTATCGATTTTTAACCATTAAAAATTAATAATCAACACTTAAATCGTATTTAAGCTCAAAATAATTATATAATCTGATCTAGAACTCAAAATTAGTCCCCACTAATTTTGTTTGTGTTTAATTAGTTTGATTTGATCGTATTTGCTAAATATAGAGGTTTAATCATAACATTTATGAAATAAACCCAAAATAAAATTAAACATCATAAAAATTTGAAACCAAAAATTTTGTACATTCTGAAACATTTCTAGGAACTCCAAAAAATAAAACATTTGGCCAAAATTTTTTAAATTAATTTAATGAACAAATAAATTTGTATTTAACAGTTTATCAAATAAAAACAATTAAATATAGTAAAACAGTGAAACAAATTATGAAATTTGACCAACATGATATAAATCAGAATGTAAAATGTACCAAAAACTTTCATGACCAGAAAAGGAATTTTCAAATTTATGAACATTATAATCTCATATTATCGACTTTTATCTCATAAAAATCAATAAACATGAAATACTTAATTAAAAATCACGAAATTTTACATAAAGTATGTAAGACATGCATGTGAGATCATATTAAAATTTCATGGCCAGAATCAACATGTAACTATTTTTAGTTAACTTTTAACACAAAATTTGCATGTTAACTCGGTTTAAAAAGCATAAACCATAATAAACAGACAAATAAATCCGTAAAATCACCAAACATGACCACAAACATTTGCAGTCAGTAGGTATGCATGCACCGAAAATTTTTCGTCCAAATAAAATTTAAACTTTAATTTTTTGATTTTATTGGTTATCTTATAACTTTAATAAAAATGCCCAAAATGAACATGCATGCTACAAGCTAGCTCTGATACCACATGAAAGTCCATAGACCATTATTAGACTCCTCTAATTAGTTACTAATTAACTTTTTAATTTAGTATTTAATGATCTATGTAACATGCATGCAAATATAAAGGCATAAATAAACATAAGATGAAATTTCCTTACATTGAGAAATTTTGGTTTAAATGGGCACAATAAGAAACTCCTTTTCTTATTTTTCTTGAGCTAAAACAAAGAGGATGATCTCCTTAGAATTAACTCTCAAGGTAGAAAGTCTTCTTCCAACATGCACCCAAGACTAACCCAAACAATCACTATAATTTTAGACTAGAAAAATATAGTGACAAGAAGTGACTAATATTAGGTTTATTACTACTCTAGTAATATAAGAATATTAGTTGATTTGAGAGTTTTAGAGAGAAGTTGGAGAAAATAGCAAAACAAGTAGAAAAATGAGCAAATGAAATGAACAACCAATATGTCCTTATATAGGCCATATTGGCCGGTCATGGTGCTCAAATTTGAGCCTTTATTTTGCTTATTTTAATCCCGTGCAAAATGGTAGAGTGTAGGATAGTATATGATCATGTTCATGTGTCATACATGTCATAATCACATGTTGTAGTTTAAGAAAAGAAATGAACAAAAATCATTCCTTCCACTCACATGGAATCCGGCCTCTACAAGGCTAAATGGTCCATTTTGATTTTTGATATTTGTCCCACAAATACTTATAATCATATGCTTAATTATTTAGTATAATTAAGTGTTAATTTGATCATATAACAATTAAATGATTCAAATTAATAAATAATATATATACCTAACTTTTAAGTAATATATTACCATTATATCAATATATAATGGGTCCCACAATGACTAGTTAATTTATTTTACAACTCCTTGTAAATAAAAATAACTAATTACCTCTACCTCAAAATATATGAACAACCTCAACTAATTTAGTGAATTAACGATTAATTACTAAATTAAATCTTATTTAATTATATTAAAATAAGACGTAAAATTTATTCAGTCAGTTATCGTATAATTGACTAATAAACTTAACCTGTATGAGTTCCTAACTCAATTTCTAATAAATAACTCTCGTAACCAAACATATATCAAATATATATGTAAAATACTATTTAAACTATATCGTATATACAAATAATTAGTTTACTGTTTGGGTCTTATCCTTTAGGTGTGACCGAAAGGGGTCAGTTGATCACCGCCGTAATACGACAATAACGTCTAACTCTAGTTAGCTGATCGTTATTGATTTACGTTAATCAACTGACGTGGAGTATCAATATACTAGTCATCTCACGGATATTCCAAAATGAGATTTATTATATAAATGCACTATTGTAGAGGACACTTACTCCAACACTTCATGACCCAATAATTACCCATTCACCGCCTTTTACAGAATGGCTTGGGGCAAAAATCAAAGTCAATCAGAAATTATGTCGACTTGGGCGAATAGTCTCTAGTCTAAAGAATTGACTCAAAAAGAATACTATAGTAGGTCTCGCCACGACCAGGCTTTATGAATTGCCAGAACTCTATAAGCGGTCACTGCCCGACTGAGTGTCCCATACAGTATGCCTATGTGATTGACTAGTCAGCACTTATGACCCTATGTCACTTGAATTTGCCATCAATCGCATCACACTCTAGTCACTTTGAGACGTCACCTCATGTAAGCAACTAGGGGCCAAGGCTATGTTAATCCAGTTCACTTTAATAGGGTTCAAAATTATCACTATAACCAATTTGGATATAACAAAGCACAAAAATGATTTTTAGAAACTCAAACGATAAATGTGATTATCATATATGAACAATCAACACAATGTTATTGCTTCATATCTTATAATCTAAAGTGTATAAGTTTCATGACACTTGATGACCATCTTATCTAAATGCAATAAAAGCTTGGATAGTGGATATACCATGTATCCATTTATTCCAACTTTATGAATTGTCTTTTCTTTCCATTCATTGTTATTCCCAATAACATGAATTTATGTAAGTACATCACTATATCTCCATCTAGTGTTGGGCTATTTAACTTGAAAGGTGCTCCCACTTGTTATCACAATAACTACGTGATAGGTATGTTGGTGAAAGAGTCTACTATTAAATCCTTATGAGCCACCTTTTCCTCATCACCATGTACTAAGACTCTATTTGTAGAATCTTCAATATTTGACACTTCAATCATGCATTTTATCTATTCGCTTTTAGTATAACAAAAGTTAGACTAGGATTCTGTCAGATCCTTATAGGTTTGGAAACTTGGGTTTGTGCAACATTTAACACATTACTAAGTTATCATAACCAAACACCATAATGAACTCATAGTCCTTCTCGAGAAAACGCTGAATATTCTTGAAGGCTATCCAATGATTCTCATATGGGTTAATTTGTTATTGACTTGTCATGCTCCAAGCATACAACTTATCAAGTTATGTGCATATCCTGGCATATGCGATTGGCCTAATGGCGGAAACATTAGAAATCATGTGTATCCTTTCTCATCTATCAGTATAGATTTTGGATACCTACTCCAAGTCTTTCATTTAGAAATGATTTCCCAAACACTACTCCACAGAAGCCAATGTCAGTAAATCATTCCCTAATGATTGATATGTCTCCTACATATAAGACATGGAAGATATTTTGCCTCAGATACGATATGCTTCTTCCAAGTCTTTCATCTTGAAATGATTTCCTAAACACTCCTCCACGGAAGGCAATGTTAGTACATCATTTCTAATGATTAATATGTCTCTTACATACAAGACATGGAAGACAATGTGTTCCCACTAATCTTCATGTCCATACATAATAATTATAACTCCCACTAACCTTCATGTCCACACATGATAGATCTAGCTCCCACTTAATTTCATTCATAAACATGGTTCTTTGACAATTCGAGGAAACCATTCTCTCTTGTTATGCAATGATTATTACAACCTCTCAAGTTCTCTCTTAATATCACACATTGATCTCCTAAGTTTTGTACGACAACTTGTCCACTTCTAAATGCCCATTTAGAAAAGTAACTTTAAACAACTGTTTGTCACTTTGTCATACATATACTTTCAACGAGGTGTAGATGCAATAATCTTGGATCTCAAAGATGGTTATATTTTAACTTATATATAATACTTTACAATAAAGTTTTATTCACCCTGGGTAGGTCCAAACTTCCCCAAGTAATCGTAGTGAATCCATCTTGTATCGTATGGCTTTCTTGTACAAATTTGAATTGGAAATAGTAACCGTCAATCTATAGACCATAGTCTTATTATTTTCAAAAAGTAGATAGTTTTGCTATAAGCTTCTAACCATGGATGACTTAAGAACATTTTCTCTTGTCTCTTTTGTTTGTGGTATATTTTCTCCCACTCTATCCTTTTGAAAATGCGTCTATTTTCACTTAGGACAGCATCATGAGCCACAAACAGTTTTGTTTCTCTAGGTTTAAGTGAGGAAAATTCTTTTAAGGATAGCTTCATGAGCTTTATCCCTTAGTCACAAACAACTTTGTTCTCCAGGTATAAATGGCGGTAGGATGCTTGTATTAACTTTGAGCTATCTATAGTAGACTTATTTGTTCAGACTTTAGTATTCTAGCTTCTTTATAGACTCACTCTATTTAAGCTAAATACTTGGACTCTTATCCATGTCTTGAACAAACTTAGGGTTCTTAACCCTTCCATAACTCGTATGGAGTCACATTGGCATTTTAAAGATCTTTTCTTGGGGCTTTATATGAATTGTAAATCTCCAAGTGTGAGTTCGTTAACTCATTTTGACTTGTGTAATTGATTTTTCTTATATCAAACTAGTTTTGCTACCCGTGAAAATCACGGGTTATCTCTTGATATTCTTTGATCATTTATAATATATTTTTTCTTTTAAATACGATGTAGTGGATACAATGTGATCAATTGGTATCTCCATTTTTTAATTTTTTTGACTTAAAAATAAGTAGGCGTTAGAAATATTTGTTGCCAACATGCCATGATAATTTATCCTTACTGTTAAAATCTTATCGCAATAAATAACATTTAAGGTCTTATAAAAACTTTCAAAAATTGAAGATCAGAATTTCATTATATTATCTACATTATGCTCTTTTATAGTTTGACTTGTATATACAATGTTTAGTGTTATAATTAACATGTACACAATGTTTTATGTTTTGTGTTTTGTGTTTTGTTGTTTACGTTATTACCAACCACCATTTTTTTATAATTCAAAATTAACGGAATTTGTAAAAAACACCACGTTTAAGCAATAATGTATCAATATGGATAATAATTTATTATTTGAATGGACAAAAGGAAAAGAATATGGTCGTATAAAGCCAAGGCAATGGCCTAGGCTTTACAGATCTTGAGATACAAAATATCAGAATCTGAATATACAACTCAATTATCCATTCGATAATTAACAACGTTGCCGAGTGTTAAACCCCATATAGAAAAACAGTAATACCATCATGTTTGTCCATTAATTCTTATAACTGATATATTTACTTGTACCAAATACCATCTTATGTGTTACATAGTTAAGGACAATTCACTACTCCATAGTTGTATTTAACGAAGTAAACCATTATTGTTCTTAAATTTTACTTTTATATATACATAAAATGTACAAATGTACAAATGTACAAATGCACAAAATATAAAGAGTACAATTAATAATAATAATACATATTACTTTGAAAATATGTTAATATTTTAATTGAAAATTCATGCTTTCATCTAAGTTGGTCTATTTCAATTCCACCAAAAAATCCAAATTTAAAGAAATAACGATTAATAACGATTTCAGTTGTCTTTGAAAGGTAGTAAACCTGTAAAAAATCGAACTACTTATTAACGCAAAAATAAGGAACATATTCAAGTCAGATCCTCAATTTACCTATAAGCAATCAGACAATCAATTTACCTATAATGAATCATTCAATGCATTTATAATCAAAGCAATAAAATAATTTAATCCAGAAATGGAAAATAAGCCTTACCATAGGAAATAGGATGATAGGATGATAATAGGGGCTGCCGGGTTGGGTATTCACAGAATCACAGACGACAGCGATTAATATAGGACACTCGAAGGGGAGGTGAAGTGCTATGAGACTATGAGTGTAAGTGTGTAACGTCTTACATTAAATAAATACGCTAATTCATGATTAGTTCAATTAATAATAATTATTATGTAGAAGATGAAGAGGGGAAGAAGTAGACGGGAATTGAAAGAGACCGAGGGGGTTGAATCAGAATTGAATCAAGCGTTAACTAATTTTTTTTTTTTTTTTGGTTTAATGTTCAGCGAAGACGCGAGATTCACGGACTGTGCTTTTTTAAAGTAAGGCTTTGTGCTTTATATTGCCACGTAGATTGCTTTGTTTTGCCTTTTAACATTATGGTCCATATTAAAGGTATATGTTTGATCTAATGTTCACCCTTAACTCTTGTATCCTTTTGAATGATCTATCGAGTAAATAATATAAATGGCAATAATTTGTAGTAAGAAAATAATTGTAAATGAAAAAAAAAGGTGTAAAATGAGCTTTGGCGAAAAAAAGGAGACGTGGTCCATTTGTGAGGGGTATAAATGTATAATTTATCTATCTAGGTATTCATATAGGACATTCAACTATATATATGATAATTTATAATCCCATAATATTAAAGGAATACAAGCAAAGATGTTTATCAATTGACTCTCATAGAAAATTAGCAATTATAAAGTTGGTTTTTTCAACGAAGATCAAATAAAAGTCGATATCCATCATTAATGCATATTTTTATCCTCAAAGTTTTATCATCTTCAAATTTATCTTTCATAAATTTTAGAATTTGATAATTACGCAAAAAAAAAACTTTCAAAGAGAAATGGAAGATTGAATTTACTAATTGTCGATAAACTAATTAAACTTACCACTGCATGACGTTGTTAGTTAGCTAAGCCTATGACTTTATCAAAGCGTCTTCATTACCGCCTACACAATATAAGAAAAACAAAAAACAATACACGAATTAGTAATTGATGATTCAAAATTCAAAGAAGCCAAATAAACTACTCAAATTTGTACCCATCACATGACCATTTTAGAGGAAACAAAGAAACAATGTTAAATAGGAAAGACTAAATAATACTAATGTACTTGGAAGTTGAATGATTTACATTAACATTTGGTGACATCAATATTAATTAAGAAAAAAAACATTCAAAAGTTGACATTTAAAGTGTTTTGGATAATGAGTTTCTTTATATAATCTTTATAGTGATAAAAATTATTGTAAAATTAGTATGGGAGATGAATGGGTGATGTTTTTGGCATTCAAAGAGTTGTAGATAATGAATTGTTTTATATAATATTTATGGTGATAACAATTAAATGCAAACTTAATATGAGAGTTGAATAGGGTGATGGTTAATATACTTCGAAATTAGAAGAGTCGGCATTCTAATACTACCAATGTAAACACAATGGATGAATGCTTATGAGGTTGCCACATGGCATTCCAATACTACTCAATCTACCCTTTTCATATTATTGTATAGATAAGTTGTGATGTTTAGTCACAATCCAAAGTGAGAATTTAATTCTTAACTTTGGTTTAGTCATAATGATCCAATCATTATTTGTTTCATAGGATCAATTAGTCATTATACTTTATGTTGTATGATACTAACGTTGCATGATAAAAGGTTTAAGAACATCGAAATAAATTTCATAAGTAAAGTGACTTGGGTTGAAAACCAAGTCACCTTTTTAATACAACCATTGTTCAAAAGTAGGAAATCAAAATATTTTTCATGTCAAAACATGGAAATGAAATAGTTCAACAAACCAACAATTAAAATGCAATAAGTAAATAGAAGAAAAATAGCAAACTATCGCCAAACCCATCATAGGTCTCCTCAACGTGGTGGCTACCCTAGCTTCCTTGTAGATCCTACTAGGCTTGTTTTGCCTTGTCCTTTTTCTTATGCCCTAAATGTAATAAAAAAGGGTGGTGAGAATCACAACTTGTATCAAAATACCAAAGTTGAGATGAATATCAATAACATAAACTTTGGGAAGGACTATTACCAACTGGAAGAACCCGTCCAGCTTTGATGTCTCCCGCGTACTTGGACCAATTACGCTTCCAATGGCCCGTGCATGCCATTACGATAATGGCACTTGTCTTTGGATGCGGCTCCCTTCTTGCCTTTGGAATAGATATTCATAATAGCTTTTCCTTTGCCTTAGTAGGAGTGAGTGGGCTTGCTTCCACTTTTCTTGAACTTCGCTATGCTCTTGACATTGATGTTCAAAACATCCTTACTTGTGAAAGTCCTAGACCTCTAATTAGACTCCTCTAATTAGCTCATTAAATTACATTAACTTAATGATTTAGGATCTAGTTATCATGCATGCAAATATAAAAGCATAAATATAAAGATAAGATGAAATTCCTTACAATGAGAAATTTTCGGTTAAATAGGGGCATAATAAAAACTCCTTCTTATTGTTCTTGAGCATAGAATTAGTGGATGATCCTCCATAAACCAACCTCCAAAGTAGAAGGTCTCCTTCTTGTTGCACCCAAGAATCCACCCAAATAATCTTAGCTTATTATTAACTAGATAATAAGTAAGAAATAATACTACTAATATTATTGTATTACTACACTAGTAATATGAAGACAATATTAGTGTATTTGAGTGTTTAGAGAGAGGATAAGGTTTTAGTGAGAAGAAGCAAAATAAGCATAAGAATCAAATGAACGAAATTGAACAACAATGTTCTATATATAGGCCAATATGGCCGGACCCCATATGCTCCAAGTGAGCTTGTGTGGGATTGAATATGATCATGTTCATGTGTCATACATGTCATAATCATGTGTTGTAGTGTAAATAAAGGAAAGAACAACCATAATTGTTTTTCCACTTACACATTTCGGCCCCCACTAGCAAATGTGGTCCATTTTGATTTTTGATATTTGTCCTACAAATACTTATAACTATATGCTTAATTATCTTGTATAATTAAGTGTTAATTTGATCATATAACAATTATACGACTCAAATTAATAAATAATATATACTTAACTTTTAATTGGTATATTACCATTATACCAATATATAATGGGTCTCACAATGCCCAGTTAATTTATTTTACAACTCCTTATAAATATAATTGACTAATTACCTATATCTCAAAATATATGCATAACCTCAACTTATTTAATGAATTAACGATTAATCACTAAATTAAATCTTATTTAATCGTATTAAAATAAGACGTAAAATTTATTCAGTCAGTTATCGTATAATTGACTAATAAACTTAAGTGGAATGAGTTCCTAACTCAATTTCCAATAAATAACTCTCGTAACTAAACGTACATATCAAATATATGTAATGTGCTAATTAACTGTATCATATACAAATAATTAGTTCTACTATTTGGGTTTCATCATATAGGTGTGACCAAAAGGGATCAGCTGATCACCGCCGTCATACGACAATAACGTCTAACTCTAGTCAGCTGAGCGTTATCGATTTACGTTAATCAACTGACGTGAAGTATCAAAATATACTAATCATGCCACATATATTCTAAATGAGATTTATTATATAAATTCACTATTGTGGAGAACACTTACTCCAACAACTTGAGCTAGCTTGAAAGCCCATGTCTCGTTCGGCTTGCACAAGCATCTTGTGCAATTCATGAATCGAGACGGTGGCATTTTGCATGTTGAAGTTCACCCTAAAGTTGACAAACCCTTTGATCTTACTTAGGGACTGAAGAATGCGGTCATTGGCAAGTTGCTCGGGAATCGTTATTCCTTGCTCCTTGAGCACTTCAACGTACTCAATCATTTTGAGCACATGAGGGCTAACATTTTGGCCATCCTTCATCTTAAGGTCGAAGAATTGGGAGGCGGCTTCGTATTGCACAATTCTTGGAGCTCGTGAAAACATGGTCACAAGCTTAAATAGATTTCATAAGTGGTTTTCATTTTCATGGCACTACGTTGAAGCTCACCATCCATGGAGAAGATCAGACATTCTTGATCGCCGCCGACTCTTTGTGGTAGGTCTCATAGGCCTCCCTAGTGGTGTTGGATGACCGTGCATTAGGAGTGCTAGGGGATGCCTCGGTTAGGTAACTAAGCTTAGCTGCCTACCGTCACCTTCGGCAGCTAAGCTTAGTTGCCCATTCCAATCCGAGAAGTTAGAACCATTCTTTTCAAGTTTGTAACGATCCATAAAGGATCTTAGCCAAGATATGGTAGTGAGTGGTTGTGACAACCCTCGCGAATGCGGAAATAAAACATAACAAGCATGTGATTTATATAGCGGAAAATATGGTATTTTTAAAACTTTTTACATGCTAAGATGAAAATACGAGGAATGTCAAATAAATACAAACTAAAATAGAATATACTACAAAGAGACGAAGTATCTCAAAATGTTATCAAATCTCAAAGTTGTTTAGCAACTAGCTAATAAACGTCTAGGGGTGATTCGTCAAGACCAACGCCCGCTAGCTCACACCCGAACCCAAAATACAACAAGCAAAATCCATCCAAGCAAGCAACCTGTTCATCCATGAAAAACATGAACGCCACAGTCAGTGGGGAGTAACTCCGGGTTCTCCCAGCCATATCACAAATAACATACTTAAACGAAAATACATAAGTAGAAGCATGCATATATAAATATACATGTGAAATACGAGAAGGATAAATAGGCAATTCTATATATAAAGATATGAGCACATGAAGGACAATACCGTAACCATCATATTATAGATAGACTCGGGGAAGACACTCTTAGGCAACCATACACTCACTAGGGCTTGCATCTCACCGTTAGCGGCATAAGTTTCATAAGATTGAGACTCGAGAAACAAACCACGCCAAGTCATCCAAAGATCACAAATAATCAATCATATAATCATCCATCCAAACGTACGAATACGTTGAAAACATCTCTCACGGTAAATGACACGCACTAGCACCGTGTACATGGCAAGTATGGTTAAAATCGCATCCACGGGATGACATTTCCCTGAACGCATACACGATTCAACATTTCGTATATGTAGACTAATTTCCTCCCGGTAGGACGACGATCATAATACGGTCCTAGTCTAAACCTGGCCAGACTCTCGGAATAAACATTTTCCGATTCGACATGCGATGACATTTCGCATCCAAGACTCGGTCATACATAGAAGCCGAGTACCCCAAATTCGGTAAACCTTCACGAAAGAGGCGGAAAAGAGCACAAGCATCATAACAAGCGGTACGCTACATGCAATGACACCACCTCGCAAGTATACAACATTTGACGGCCGGGTCGATCAACGCATAGCGTTCGCCTCCCAACAACGTTGTCATATGCCCACTAACACGTGCAATTAAGCAGTAAGGATACAGTCCTCGTTCCGACATTCCAGCCTTACGAACGAAGAGGTAGCCGGGGGAATGCGAGTACAAAGCACATATCAATAGTGCTCATACCATAACATGTGTAAAACCGACTCAAAGTGGGATATATGAAAAAACCGTCACAAAACATGCGATACAAGCGAAAGGAATATCATATATTCGAAACATTAATATTTAAAGTCATTACGTAAATTTATACGATAAACGAAACATCGGAAATATTATAAATGAAAACATAAGTAAGAATTACAAAAGGGTTGGCAGCGTGTGCCAGCCGGTCAAGGGGACCGGCTGCCGGCTACCCGGCTGTCACCAATGTCACACTTGAAAACCAATTGAAAATGCAGCATGTCCCAGCCGGTCAAAGGGACCGGCTGCCGGCTACCCGGCTGGGACCAAAGTCACTTGAGAAAATGAAGTAATATGGGGTGTGTCTCAGCCGGTCGGCTGACCGGCTGCCGGTCGGCCGGCTGAGACCAAAGTAATACCAAAACTTTTACGTAACACAAACAATATACAGCCACTCCCCAGCCGGTCAGCTGACCGGCAGCCGGTCGGCCGGGTGGGGTCAATTATGCACGAAAACATCAACTTCACTAAGACTCATCATACAACAAACATCATCTAACATTACAAATCATCAATTCTCAATATCAATTATCAACTAACAACAACTATCATCAACAACACAATTCCTATGATTACTAATCCTATTCTAAATACGATTATTAACATAGAAAACACATTAAAACACGTAATGATATCGAGTAACCCTTCACCGTTACCTTTTCGCGTCTTTAATCGATTTCTAAGTCTTCCTCCACTAGATAGTAATCTTTGTCGGGGTCAAGAAAGTCTCCACCTACAATTAGATAATAAAAGATGAATATAATTCACCTTTGAGGAAGACGGATAAATTGAAAAGTGAGAAAGACGGTAATTTTATTACCAATTAAGATAGAGGACGATGAGAGGGAAAGATTAAGACGGAAATTAGCGGATTTGAGCAAGTAACGAAGGAGTAGTGACGATTTTGAGATTGAGCAAGTATGGAACTTAGGTTTTGGTGGTTACTTGATGAAGAAGAAGAAGTAGGTGGAAAATGAGGGAGTTAGGGTTTGAGGGAGTATGAGGGAGTAAGTGGGAAAATATGGGAAAAAGCCCATAAGCGTCTTAAGACGTAACTTACTCGGAATCTCGCGTAAAGTCCGAAAACGAACTCGGATTTTCTAAAATAGACACGGGAAATTAATTTCTATACTAAATCTAAATTTCGCTGAAAAGTATCCGTATAACATTTTTAAATTACAAATAGGGTACATTTGCGGGTGATACAATGGTGGTGCGGGAGGTCGAACCTCGTTATTGTCATCCGACATAGCGAATTAAATAAGTTGGACTACAAAAATAGAAAATGAAAGAAACATCAACATTTATCGTTTTAAAATACTTGTCAACATCTTAAACAAGTTTAGCATTTATATAATGACCCCTACCCAATTACATAAATGATTACAAGACCCAAATCCTATATCAACTCGGGTTTATGTGAGCCACGAACTCTACGACCTTTATTAATATTACTTGGTGGGTTAACGCTTTAACCGATTTTACAATTAGAATTCTTGGTCGATGAAATACTTTATTGTCATGTTTAGCCCGGAACACATGGGCCACAGACCCTAATTTTTACGTTGAGTTCAACCAAATTTTGATGCAATAACAATTTATTGCCCCCACTTACCCAACGTAACAAGTTTAGCACCTCGGTGAGCCGAGCCTACTTCCTTATGAAATTGAGATTCATGGATTCTGCTATTTGTTAAGGCTAAGTCTCAATTATAAAATAGAGGTCAACTCAATTTATTATCTATCTCCTTTAAGTGAACAAAATTGGTGATCTATCGATAATTATAATTGACGCGGTCGATTAACTCGATAAAATGCATGTTTGATTTATATGGCGATTTGGCATGCATGTGACATATAAATACAAATGCAAGCAATAAAATAAATTCCTAGTAAGACCTCCCTATAAATAAAAAATCAAATAATTTATTTACAAATTCGGAAACCAACTCCTATGGTCCCTTGAAATTCATGTGCACACCTCCCAAAGACACCGTCTTTTTCGGAACACCTTTCCAAATGGCTCCGTCTTTAGGAAACTCCGGGATTACAAATAATTACAAAATGTATAATAAAATTACAAGACTTTCCTATTATATATATGTAAAAAATTAAATATAGCAATAAAAGTGATACGAGATCACAAAATATTACAACCGAATCAATATTCCCTTACATTACGGGTAATATCGATTAAAACTAAGGCCATACTAAGACAAATTACATAATTCAAAATTACATAAATCCAAAAAAGACATTCAGTCATTCAAAATGCAGCATAATTATATGTAAACTCATGCAATATTGATGTGCTAAATCGCCCTAATAAAACTTATATTGTATATAAACCTGGGTTATGGAAATGCGTGATAATAATTAATTAAAATCACAAAATAATACTTAAATCAAATTTAAATCCATGTTAGTTATCCTAAATGTTTTAGGACTCAAAAAATTAGTCTCCACTAATTACTTGACAATAATTAAACTCGGTTTTGCATTATTGCTCGGTTTTGACCCTTATCAACATAACTTTTATGTAATAATTCCAAATTAAATTAAAATAATTCATAAATTAAAAATTAAAATTTTATACATTATGGAACATTTCTAGGAACATCATCATGTCAAAATTTAGGCCAAATATTTTCGAATTAGTTTTAGAGAAAAATATAGTTGCCTTTAATTGATTTTATTCAAAAAAATACTAAAATCACACGAAAATTAATCTAATTAATATTAAACTTATACATCTGATATGTAAAATATTTATGAAACATATGATAATTTTCTCATGCCAAAAAATTCATTTTAGCTTTTTATGTCAATATAATCACTATTTATGCCTTTTTAACTATAAATAATCATAAATCATGAAAAATAAATCATATTTATCTCAAATTTTACATACAGTAGGTAAAATATGCATGTGATATCATATTAATATTTTATGGCCAGATTCTATGTTTAGCTATTTTTAGTCATAAAAAGTTCATTTTACTCATTAAAATGTGCTTATTTAATCAAAAATCATTGAACCAAACAATAATCTTCCATAAATCATCAAAATGACCCAAAAACATTTCAGGACCAGGAGGTATTTCATGCATAAACATTTCGTGACTTTATCATATAAATCACAAATTTATAGTTTTATTTAATTACTTTAACTCGTAAAAACTTATAAAACCGATAATTTGCATGCAACATCCATATGCTGTGATACTCATTGTTAGGTTCATATACCGACACTTAAGAAATTTCTTAATTAATACAAATTAACTCTTTAATTAGTTTTCAAGATCTAGTGTATGCAAACTATGTAAACAAAAATAGAGAAAGAGAAATGTTCCTTACATTGTGGTTTAGACGTGTATGGGCACAAGTGTAAGACATCTTCTTACAACTCGTTCTTGAGCTAGATGATTTAGGATGAATTTACAAAAGCTCCATGTATAGGAACTCTCCTTTTGTTGCACCTAGACTTACCCTTAATAACTTAACTATTGATATACTAGAACAATAGTCAAGTCCTCTTAAATCGAGTATGACACTCGAAATTTCTACCTTAGAAATGTCGAGTTCAAGCTACAATAACAAGTTATATGAAACTTCTAAAGTTTTTAAATATCTTGCAATTTCTAGTGAGATGTTGTATC
This sequence comes from Heliosperma pusillum, assembly GCA_022085475.1. NCBI lineage: Eukaryota > Viridiplantae > Streptophyta > Magnoliopsida > Caryophyllales > Caryophyllaceae > Heliosperma > Heliosperma pusillum. The sequence goes on from JAIUZE010006050.1 coordinate 30,729, forward strand.
TAATTATCTATTAGATTATGTTGTGCATAAGAGAAGAAATGATCTTCCTCTTATGCACACAAAACCGGCACACCCCTTGAGAAGGGAGGGCACGCCTTTTTCTTTTTGCCTTATCAAAGCTCTAGGGTGGCTATAGGAATTAGGCTTAGTAATCATTTTGTCTAATCATCATTAGTATAATGTTTAAAGCCTAAACCTACCCAACCACCCCAAAAACCGGTGCACTTAACATAAAATGGAGTCCATTTTATAATTTGTGATTTTGTCAATTGTCACATATGTGACATGTGACATGTGACATGTGACATGTTATCTTATCTTATAATTATGTATTTAACTAATTTAAATACAATTTCATGTCAAATAAATTAAACTTAACATTTGAAGTAACAATTTATAATCACATATATATATAAAATGGGTCATCTCATATTTGGTTGACATAATCTACAACTAATTGTAATTATGATCAACCAATTATGTTTATCTCAAATGTTTCTTAAACATTAAGCATTCTTACTAATATAACGATTATATTATCAAATTGAATAATATTTAATCATTTTACAATAAGACATGGTTCTCACTTATAATATAAACTTGTTTAGTTCTAGGGATTAATTAATCTGTATCCATATACAATTAATTAACTTTCATGATTAGAGAATCGTCTTTTCGGTGTGACCTCAAGAGATTAAGTGATCAATGATGCGAGTCGTTATACACCAAAAATAAAAGCCTAAGTCTACTAACTAAAGAAGATAGCGGAAGTAGGGTCGATCTCCACAGGGAGGAAATTAACTAACTGTAATCTAAGTCTGTCAGTCACAGTCTGGGGGTTTTGATTTGGTTTTAAACTAAACTAAATAAGATTTAAGGGAAGAGAAATAAAGGTAGAGGTTAACACGAAATAAATCAGATAAAGGAAAAATATGCTAGGATTCGGTCTACTGCAATATCGGCATCTACGGGTCAACTAAGTCAGTCAATCTATCAATGAGAAGGGCAATGGTTTTCTCCTCTCGGTCTCAAACCACCCTAGGGATTTTCCTAATTAACTCTCGCCCTCTTAGGAGTCACCTATCAATTCTAAGCAAGCCTTTCCCTTCCAATCTCTCGATCTAGGTCGGGGTTAACTACCTAGCTAGTCTCCTGCGTGCACTCATTCGACTAACCTCAATTATATGCTTAGGTTGAATCTCATATTCAAGATTAACTAAAATACTCTATCCTATCATGCCTTTATTACAGTTTTCCTCATCCTAACACATAAGGGAATTAGCTACTCATACTATTAATGATGCTAGCAATAAAGACGATTGAATATATGACATTAGACATGATATAATCGTAATTAACATGCATAAAGAACAATAACGCAGCAATTAAGAAAGATAAAACAGTAATTAAGACTAGAACAAAGATTAAGAATAAAGGAGAGAAAAGAGTTTACAATCGTAGCAAATCCAGCGTAAAGAACAAATCCGCGTCGATAATAAACCCGAATGTAAACTTAAAGATTAAGAAAGTTCAGAAACTAATGGTGAATGATAAGTGTCTGCTAAGTAGTTCATCATCTTCTTAATGACGAAAATAAGAGTCTTATATAATGCATAACACAACTTTTAACCTAATTAGTCTACGGACTTAAGGCCCGTGACAGGTTTCACTTGATCGAGGGAAAATCCCCTTCGATCGAGGCCTTTATTCGAGAATATCAGTCGATCGAGGACTTCATCCTCTCAATCGACCAATCCTTCAACAACTACCCCTCGATCGAGCAGATGACAGCTCGATCGAGGTCTTCTTCATCAGTACTCCCCTCGATCGACCAAAGATATGGTCGATCGAGGTCCTCTGGCCTAGAATATAGTGTTGGTCGTGGCTTTGGACTTGATTGTGAGCGGTTTCACGCTTTCCCATGCAAGAGCTTCTCTTCCGTTCCTTCCATTCTCCTAAATGCATGCAAAGTGGACTGTTTTGGCTCGGTTTCGGCTACTACGCAGGTTGTACCTACAAAATGGTATTGAAAGTACAAAGTAGCCAAATAGGGGCATATAGTGACATAATATCACCTAAATGACATAGAAATGCATGCATAAATGGACTGAAAAGTCTATATAAAATACACGCATCAAACTTTCCCAAACCAAAACTTTGCTTGTCCTCAAGCAAACTAAATGCAGATAAATGGAACTAAATGAACCTAGGGGAATGAAGTAAGTCTCAGAGCTAGCTACAAGTCAATGCTAAACCGTTTAATGCACTCATTCAATCGCTACAAAGCTTAATACGAAAGTGAACGAATTTATACAATCTTGGAAATAAATTAGACTTTAGACCCTGCAAGACTCAACCAAATTCGGACTTTCACGGGTCACTCTTCTCTCAACAAGCAAATGGTAAGTAAATATGTATAAGAAAGAGAGAAGAAAATATAGTCACTCACCTAGACTAGGACCGACATAGCATGCATCGCTAACTAATATGAAAGATGATTCAAGCACCGTACACACGCATAACCACCGTTCAAGGACTATCACGTGCCGAACATTTGCAAAAATATGGATATGTGAGGCTAATTGGTAAGAAGGGGCAAAACAATTAATGGAAATGTGAGGGTAAATAGCCAAGCTAGTTCCTAACAAGACCGTAATAGAACTCGTTCCATTCTTTCAACTATCAAAAACTAAGCTCGATGCCTTAACATATCTAGGCATATACAACACAAATCCCATAAAACACCTCGACAAATAATAATTAGCATAGGAGGTGTAAATAACAAAAACTTCAGCCAATTATTTTTTCTCATTATATTTTTTCATTTTTTCATTTTCTTTCTTTTTTTTTTCTTTCTTGGCTGAACGAGGGAAAAACCCCTCGATCGAGTGAAATAAGTCACTCGATCGAGGTAACATACAGCAACATCTGCTCGATCGAGCCAAAAGCTGCTCGATCGAGGTACTATTCATCACTTCTCTTCTTTTTCTCGCAAATACCCACTCCAATCAATGAAAACGAGTCAAAAACCGACACAACAGTAAAATATACCTCGACTACTAAACTAGCTCGGCAAAGGTAGGCTTAGTTTAGAATGTAGTTAAGGGCAACATGCAGATATGGCTTTATGTGGAGTTAATAGGGTAAAATGAGGAAAAGGGAGATGCAAATATTCTCAAAACACGTAATACCGACCACAAACCCAATGCGTGCATGCAATAAGAAATCAAAGTTCATATACAAGCAAATGACACGAGATGTGGGGAGTAACTACTCTCATTCCTAGATGAACTAGTCATAAATGTCACCAGTTATAGGCTCTAAAACTCAGAATATATAAGTAGTTTGCCAAAATGTTGAGTCAAGTCTAATAGTCAAATTTAAATTCCAAGACAAAATTCAATAGTTCACTACTTCGATTTTACTAAGTAAGTCAAGAATGGTGCAAGGAATAGCATAAAATAGACTTGTAGTGCAATTTCATCACGAACAAGACTCCAATCCGACTCGACTATATGCAAAAATAAACGTGATATTTTTGATTTTTTCAAATTTTTTCTAATTAACATGAATTGTAAACGTGAACGCAATACAAATGCAAATGCAGACGCAAAAGGATGCAAAACACCTCCCCAAACCAAAACAGACAATGTTCTCATTGGTTACAGCACAACATATAAGGGAAAGGGAAATACAACCAAATTCATGTTCCTAAGGGATGAAATATATACAAAGAATGGAAAAAATAAACAGAAAAACTCACAAAACAATAGCTTCCCCAAACCAGCATCAAACTGGGGAACTAACATCACCTCCTCCCAGCAGACTCCTCCGTCTCCACCCTATACGTCGGGTCCCTCTCCTCCTCCTGAGCTAGCCTCCTAGCTGCCAACTCCGCGCGATCCCTCATGGCCCTCTGTGCCGGCGTCTCGTCCTCTTCCTCTCCAGAAGAAGAGGAAGAAGAAGATGGTGAAGGATACCCACCCTCTGGGTATCTGTAGAACAAGGGGTGAGGCCATCCATCTGGAATAGGGCGTGCTCTGCGGATATGGTCCTCATAGATAGGGAACAAGGCCAACGCCTGATCCCGTCGCATCTGTGCTATATCATTGCGCATATCAAGTAGCAAAGCATCACGACGCCCTTGGTCCATGACCTCAGACGCCTCAAACAGGGGAGGACAAACAAAATTAGCCGGGAAAACCGGCTCAAGAGGGGGAGTAGTGACAGGCGGGGGCGTGACAGTGGTCATCCCAGCCTGTTGAGAACCCGACGGCTCTCCAACATCCCTCTGTGGGAAAGCTCTCTTCCTCTTCTTAGTGGAAGAGGAAGGTTTAGTAGTGAAAGGTAGATGGTAAACAGGGGGAGGGGGTTTCGCCCCTCTCGCAGTAGTGAGAGGTGAAATAGAAGGTAATGTAGGGCAAGGCAAGGCAACAGATATGGAACCACATATCTTCCACATCCGACGCCCGGAGCCCGTGATCCAAGCAAACCCGACCATGACAGGTATATCAATGTCGATGCCAGGTCCTAAGCGCAAATGAGTCCTAGGGAAGTCTGAATAAAGGTGGCGGCCAATCCTACTGACCAAACCGCCACAGACTACGCCGCTAGACACCTTAGACTCTAGGTTCTTCCAGTGAAGAGCCACTAAGTAAGCTATGTTCAGGACAAATGGGGTATCGCTACCAACGTTCAGGTACCCTCCTAAAATGGCTAACTCAATGTTGTTGACCTTGTTGGGTTCTGGTCTAGCAAAAATCGACTCGCCTAAGTGTCGCAGAAAATAGCGCAGCGAGGGGTGGTGAACGTGGGCCACCTTACGAGTGCCGTAAGGTGTGTGAGAAAGGGCGGTCCAAACCTGGGTCAACAGCTTCCTAGGAGCTGCTAAAAGACCGTCACTTGATAGACCCAAAACCTCCCCAAACCTAGCTAAAGTCCAAGAATGCGACTCATTAAAGAGTCGGAAATGAATGCAAGCGCTAGACGGTGAGGTAGCATACATATCGGCCTGAAAAGTATAGGAACTGAAAAACTCAAGCGTAGGTACTCGATATGTATACTCCCTAATCGAGGCCAAACCCGACATCCCCGTCCCGTTAAGTAATAGGCAAACATCAGTAAATACACCTAGCTCCTCTAGGTCGGAACGGTGCAGAAAATGGCTAAAATGGATAGGGGAGTCAAGTAAATAAGATAACCATTTCCGGTGAATGCTAGAAATGACTTGAACCTCCCTAATCCGTTGTAGTGGCCCAAGAGACTCCGCGCTAGATGGCTGACTAGCAGCCTTGAGAGCCTTCTGTGGTGCCAATCCTCGAGTAGTAGCTAGCTTATGCGCGGCTAGCCGACTTGCAGTCGGAGTCTCAGTATGCTCCGTGGAGACCGTCTCAGCAGCAGTCTCGGTAGTGGTGACAGCAGTATCGGTCACAGGTGTAGTCACGGTAGTGTCCGTCTCAAAAATCGTTACAGGAGCAACGACCTCAGTAGCAGTAACAGCAGTAGCGGTCTCAACAGAGCGGAAATCGCTTCTGTCGTCATTTCAGTGACAACCTCGGGGACCACGGACTGACTAGGGACTGAATTCGACTCCATAACTACAAAGAAATCAACAAGAAACAATTAATAACATCTAATTCACTAGATTAATCCTATAATCAAATTCTAACCCTAATTGAATCGAAAAAAAAAGGGAAGCGATTACGAATTAACTAGTAGAATAGGAAAGAGATACTTACTTGTTGATGATTACCCAAAAAAATAGCAATTAATCGATCAAATTCGAACAAATCGAATTAACAAACCCTAAATTCACGAAATCTTCAAATAAATCGAAAGTAAAGGTGAAAAAGAAAGGGCTTTTCGATGAATTGCAATAGTAAAGTACTAGGGTATATGTAATTGGTAATTAATTTGGATATTAACACGAATTGCAGGTAAGATTATGCAGAAAAATCGAAAGATGAAGAACAAAGGGGAATTGGGATCGAGTAATTTGAAAGGGGATCGAAGACTTCTCTTATATAGGTAAGTTAGTTCGGTCGATCGAGTAGAAATTCTACTCGATCGAGAACTTTTTCAGGCAGGACAGCTCGATCGAGTAGTTCTGATTTACTCGATCGAGGACTTTCTTTTGGTGATCCTCAGTTTACTCGATCGTTTAGAATTCCCCTCGATCGATTTGCATTCCACTCGATCGAGATCGTTTTCTTCCCCAAGTCTCTCGATCGAGTAACAATTTACTCGATCGAATGGTTTTCCTATTTGCACAGCCTTCGACTTTTAGCAATTGATTTCTGCTTCTTTTTCCTGCAAAAACGATACAAAACGATACCCAAAAAAAAAAACCAAAAAATGGCTAACAGGAAAAGTAAATTGTTTATCTAAACTACGGATTATAACGTAACATCTAAACTAAGTAAATAGTCTAATAGTCTAATTGTCTAACGAAAACGCAATAAATTGTTATTTACAAATTGCACGGGGTTGCAAACCCGGCTAAGAACCAGATAGTTTTGTGACAAGGCCACCGTCAGGCCTTTGACTTGCGGAATTACCCTCAGCTGCGATAACTTCCGACTTCATTTTCCACACATACGATCTTTTGTTGGAGTCTAGTTCCACTTCCGAATCACTTGAATATGTGCGAACTCCTTTGTCCTTCTTGGACTTCTTCTTGATACCATCACGCGAACATGGCTCTCCCTTCTTCAGCTCCAATGCTGCCGATCTATTATCTGTAAGACAACACACAACAGCGTGTTCCTCCAATTTGCTCCCAAGCTGGAGCGGAGGTCTTACGGTAGCAATAGGAATATCACAAACAGGAGCTATAGGCTCGATAGGAACCAAAGCTTTGTCATGCATAAACAAATCAGGTGTGATGTCAGCTAAGGGAAGCGCGTGACATGGTGAAACAAGCATGGGACCTTTACTAGCACGAGACTGAGTGAAAACTAGATTCTCCCCACCTATCTGAAAAGTTAATGTCCGTAACCCGACATCAATAACTGCTTGCGCAGTATGCAAGAATGGTCTTCCCAAAATGATGAGAGTGTGAGAATCCTCAGGTATATCCAAAACTATGAAGTCGATCGGGATAAAGAATCTCCCTATTTGTACAGGTACATCCTCTATGACTCCTAAAGGTCGGGACAAGGTCCTATCTACCATTTGCACCGTCATGTTGGTACACTGAAGCTTGGTGAAGCCTAACCGTTTGGCTAAAGACAAAGGTAAGACGCTAACACTAGCTCCTAGGTCACATAACGCATTATCTATAAGATAGGTACCTATATGACACAGTATGGAAAAGCTACCTGGGTCGGACAGTTTAGGTGGGCATTTGTTCTGGAGGAACGCGGAGCGTTCCTCACTCAAAGCTACAGTCTCTACAGTATCGACTGACCTCTTACGTAAAAGAATTTCACGCATAAATTTCAAGTAAGAGGGTACCTTTAATAAGAGGTCTGCAAATGGAACATTCACCTTGAGATCGCGTACAATGTCAGCGAACCGAACAAATTCCTTCTCGACCTTAGACTTCTTCAACCGACCGGGAAACAGAACTGGATTGTCAGGTGATCCACGTTGCATATCCTTGACAATCGCGTTGTTAATCATCCGCTTGCTTAACCCCTTCGATCGAGCTTCTCGCTCATTAGGACCCATCGATCGAGTATCTATGTCACTCGATCGATCATTCCTGGAACTCAAACTGCTCGATCGAGCATCATCATCAGTCAAAGTACTCGATCGAGCAACTGAACCTTCTCGATCGAGCTTCTGTCTTTCTGATTCACTCGATCGAGGAACAACAACCTCTCGATCGAGTGAATTTCCCTTCAAATTATTCGATCGACTAGAATAAACTCCTCGATCGATCACAATATCAGCATCAACCTTCAAAACGTTGGAATGCGCACCAGAGATATCAGCAACGGTACCAGCAGGACTGTCATAAGCGATACCGCTTCGCAGAGTGATCATGTTCAGTGTCTCCTTGTTCTTATCGGTCTGGGACGGTAACTGGCCAGGTTGCCTAATCGATCTAGCTCCCGCCAACTGAGCAATCTGCGACTCCAAGAGTTTAATGGTAGCATTCGTTGCTTGATCAGATTTGCTCAATTGGATAGCTAAAGCTTGTATCATCAACTTTAGCTCTCCAACTTCTGAAATTCCTCCAGATGAGGAACTAACTTGTTGTGAAGACTGGATTTTTTGGAATCCTTGCTTATGCGGCGGTTGATAAGTCGGCTGCTGTGGTGGAGTAGTAGGATTTAGGACATTCTGGCTCATCCATCTCAAGTTGGGATGGATATTCCCCTGATTATAGTAACCACCCCCTTGACGATATTGTTGAAAGGAACAAACTTGTTCCTTTTCTGCAAGACAATCCACAGCCGTGTGACCAGTTTCGCCACACCTTTCAAAAGTCATCACTTCATCTCGCTGCAGCAAATGAACCGTCTGCTGGTTATCTGCAGCCTGCTTCTCCCATTTGTCAAGTCTGGCATTTAGTTTATCAAATTTAGCATCCAGACCGTCAGAATCAACACTAGCTACTGCCCATGTACCACTTCGCGGATTACCATATTCAGCACAGTGGGTTGCCATCTCGTCGATCAATTTCCAACCCTTATCATCATCTATCTCCTTCTGGAATCTCCCGTTCGATGCGGCATCTAAGATAGCTCGATGATCATCATACAACCCGTTGTAAAACTGGTTACATAGAAACCACTGTTCGAACCCATGGTGAGGAACAGACCTCACTAGCGTCTTAAATCGATCCCAGGACTTATAGAGATTTTCATGAACTGTCTGCTTGAAATTTGTAATCTGACCCCTCAAAGCATTCGTCCTCTGTGGTGGAAAATACTTCTTGTAGAAGGCCAGTGCAAGCATAGTCCAGTCAGTAATCCCAAGTTCTTCTCTATTCAGATTCTTCAACCAGTCTTTGGCATTGTCGGTAAGAGAAAAAGGGAACAAGACCTCCTTGATCTTGTCTTGTGTCACCCCTTTAGAAACTGGAATAGAAGAGCAGTAATCAGCAAAAGTCTCCATATGCTTTCTCGGATCTTCCCCAACCACACCCCTATACTTGTCCTGCTGAACAAGCTTGATATAAGACGGACGAAGATCAAAAGAAGTTCCAGCTTTGTCCGTTGCAAGTTTGAATCCCTGGGGTATACATGCAGCGGTGGGCTCAGAATGGCTAGCAATGTTAGGCATCTTTGCTGGTACGGTAGTCTCAACAGTCGAATCTTCCTCGAAAATAAAACTGTCGAAGACGGAGTCATAAGTACTCAAGTCTTCCTCCTGAACAGTCTTATCTAACTCTCTCTTTCTGCGTAAGAAGGTTCGTTCGGGCTCTGGATAACCTTCTACTAACTCGAGCCTTCGGGACCTGCGCATACACAACTATAGAGAGAAAAATAAGAACAGTCTTCAGGAATTAGAAATTCCTTAAGACGAGATAGAAATAAATAAACAGAAAATTAAATTGCCTCCCCGGCAACGGCGCCAAAATTTGATGCGAGTCGTTATACACCAAAAATAAAAGCCTAAGTCTACTAACTAAAGAAGATAACGGAAGTAGGGTCGATCTCCACAGGGAGGAAATTAACTAACTGTAATCTAAGTCTGTCAGTCACAGTCTGGGGGTTTTGATTTGGTTTTAAACTAAACTAAATAATATTTAAGGGAAGAGAAATAAAGGTAGAGGTTAACACGAAATAAATCAGATAAAGGAAAAATATGCTAGGATTCGGTCTACTGCAATATCGGCATCTACGGGTCAATTAAGTTAGTCAATCTATCAATGAGAAGGGCAATGGTTTTCTCCTCTCGGTCTCAAACCACCCTAGGGATATTCCTAATTAACTCTCGCCCTCTTAGGAGTCACCTATCAATTCTAAGCAAGCCTTTCCCTTCCAATCTCTCGATCTAGGTCGGGGTTAACTACCTAGCTAGTCTCCTGCGTGCACTCATTCGACTAACCTCAATTATATGCTTAGGTTGATTCTCATATTCAAGATTAACTAAAATACTCTATCCTATCATGCCTTTATTACAGTTTTCCTGATCCTAACACATAAGGGAATTAGCTACTCATACTATTAATGATGCTAGCAATAAAGACGATTGAATATATGACATTAGACATGATATAATCATAATTAACATGCATAAAGAACAATAACGCAGCAATTAAGAAAGATAAAACAGTAATTAAGACTAGAACAAAGATTAAGAATAAAGGAGAGAAAAGAGTTTACAATCTTAGCAAATCCGGCGTAAAGAACAAATCCGCGTCGATAATAAACCCGAATGTAAACTTAAAGATTAAGAAAGTTCAGAAACTAATGGTGAATGATAAGTGTCTGCTAAGTAGTTCATCATCTTCTTAATGACGAAAATAAGAGTCTTATATAATGCATAACACAACTTTTAACCTAATTAGTCCACGGACTTAAGGCCCGTGACAGGTTTCACTCGATCGAGGGAAAATCCCCTTCGATCGAGGCCTTTATTCGAGAATATCAGTCGATCGAGGACTTCATCCTCTCGATCGACCAATCCTTCAACAGCTACCCCTCGATCGAGCAGATGACAGCTCGATCGAGGTCTTCTTCATCAGTACTCCCCTCGATCGACCAAAGATATGGTCGATCGAGGTCCTCTGGCCTAGCATATAGTGTTGGTCGTGGCTTTGGACTTGATTGTGAGTGGTTTCACGCTTTCCCATGCAAGAGCTTCTGTTCCGTTCCTTCCTTTCTCCTAAATGCATGCAAAGTGGACTGTTTTGGTTCGGTTTCCGCTACTACGCAGGTTGTACCTACAAAATGGTAATGAAAGTACAAAGTAGTCAAATAGGGGCATATAGTGACATAATATCACCTAAATGACATAGAAATGCGTGCATAAATGGACTGAAAAGTCTATATAAAATACACACATCAATCACCACCGTAATACGACAGTAATGTCAAACTCTAGTAAGCCATTCATTACCGATTAATGTGGATCAGTTGACTATAATGTTAATCATCCCTTTGTATTCTTGTTAATGGGATTTAATTAAGTGATCGCACTATTGTTGAGGACACTTACTCCAACAAGTTTTGCATATCTAGGGTTTCATGCCACTAATTACAAAGAGGGGGTATTTATTAATAGAGTAAGGCCCTGTTTTTTCTGACTTATTTAGAGCTGAACTGAACTGAACTGAACGGAACGAAACTGAATATAGCTGAACTGAATTGAACTGATCTGAACTGAACTGAATGGTGCTGAACTGAACTGAATGGAGCTGAACTGAACTGAACTGAATGGAGCTGAACTGAACTGAACTGAATAAAGTTGAATTGAAATAAGCTTATTAGAACTAAACTGAGTTGAAATATTATAATAATAATAATAATAATAATAATAATAATAATAATAATAATAATAATAATAATAATAATAATAATAATAATAATAAATATAATAATAACAACATCAATAATAAAAATAATTACTATTATAATTAATAATAATAATAATGATAAATATTATTAGTTGATATCATTAGTCTTAATAATAATATTCGTTAATATTAATAGTAGTATTAATATCAATATTATTGATTTTGATAGTCATAATATTCATTATAATAGCAATAATAATTAGTGATAATACTAATAGTAATAATAATAGTATAGCAATAGTACTAGTAGTAGGAGTTGGAGCCCAGATAGTTTCTCGATTGGCCACTAATTTCTTGTAAATTATGTTTTGAGGTTAATAAAATTTGCGTTTTTATAAAATAAAATCAAAATAATAATAATTATTGCTATTATAATAATATAATAATAATAATCATAGTAAATATAATTTAATAATAATAATAATAATAATAATATTGATAATAGTTGAATAAATTTACGTAATGACTTTAAATATTCATGTTTAGAATATATGATATTCCATTCGCTTATATCGCATGTTTTGTGACGGTTTTTGATATATCCTACTTTGAATCGGTTTCTCATATGTTATGGTTTGAGCATTGATTGTTAAGTGCTCTGAACTCTCATTCCCCGGCTACCTCCCCGCTCGTAAGGCTGGAATGTCGGAACGAGGAGTGTATCCTTACTGCTTAATTGCATGTTTAGTGGGCATATGACGACGTTGTTGGGAGGCGAACGCTTTGCGTTGATCGACCCGGCCGTCAAATGTTGTATACTTGCGAGGTGGTGTCATTGCATGTAGCGTACCACTTGTTTATGATGCTTGTGCCCTTTCCGCCTCTTTCGTGAAGGTTGACCGAATTTGGGTACTCAGCTTCTATTTGGTTGACAGAGTCTTGGATGCGAAACGTTTATCGCATGTCGAATAAGAAAATGTTATTTCGAGAGTCTGGCCAGGTTTAGACTAGGATCGGATATTTATATCGTCGTTCTACCAAGAGGAATTGTGTCTACATATACGAAATGTTAATCGTGTATGCGTTCTGGGAAATGTTTATCCCATGGATGCGATTTTAATCATAACGGCAATGTACATGGTGCTAGTGCGTGTCATTTACCGTGAGAGATGTTGTCAACGTATTCGTACGTTTGGATGGATGATTATATGATTGATTATTTGTGATCTTTGGATGACTTGGCATGGTTTGTTTGTTGAGTCTCAATCTTATCAAGCTTATGCCGCGAACGGTGAGATGAAAGCCCTAGTGAGTGTACGGTTGCCTACCCCGAGTCTATCTATAACATGATGGTTACGGTATTGTACTTCATGTGCTCATATCTTTATATATTTAATTGCCTATTTATCCTTTTCGTATTTCACATGTATATTTATATATGCATGCTTCAACTTATGTATTTCCGTATAAGTTCGTTATTTGTGATATGGCTGGGAGAACCCGGAGTTACTCCCCACTGACTGTGGCGTTCATGTTTTTCATGGATGAACAGGTTGCTTGATTGGATGGATTTTGCTTGTCTTTTTGGGTTCAGGTGTGAGCTAGCGGGCGTTGGCATTGACGATTCACCCTTAGACGTTGTTTAGCTAGTTTGCTAAAAACTTTGTTATTTGATAACATTTTGAGAGACTTCGTCTCTTTGTAGTATATTCTACTTTAGTTTGTATTTATTTGACATTCCTCGTACTTTTAATTTGGCATGTAAAAAGGTTTTTAAAATACCGTATTTTCCGCTATATAAATCACATGCTTGTTATGTTTTATTTCCGCTATCGCGAGGGTTGTCACAATAACCCTACAATAACACTAAAATAACAGTACAACAACACTACAATAACAATACAGAAACACTAGCCTAACACAAGTTATACAAGACATAGAAGCCTGTTTTTTGGAAAAGAAAACGTACTTTAGTGACAACGCAAATTCATCCAGGAAACATAGGTCCACCACTTGCTTCCGCAACTTGAGCATCTTAGAAAGCAATTTTTGGTTTTTCCTCATGAAGACCGATACTAGAAGTATTTGATTATCTTCTCCCCCGCAATCAAGCCCATCATCTGCCGTCCCTCTTTTGTGGCTACCCAAAACCGACTTTAAGTTCTTAGGGGTGTCGCCCATAATGCTAAGAGGCACGGCTGGAGGTGTACTAACGGAAGCGGATACTTCAAAGGTGCTGGTGACAGTAGACTTGGCACCAGAGTCGGATGGAGACTGCGACTTTTTCAACTTCTTACAAAAAGTTTTCTTCATGGCAGCGGACTTACGTTTTTTACCCTTTTGAGACTGCCTACATTCTTCAAGCTCAACACGGCGTTTCTCTACAAGGTTGTTCAGCATTGCCTCCTTTTTGTTGCCTTGCTGAGACAGAAGGTTTAAAAAGTCATCTTAGCACTCGTTCAAATCAGACAACGTCAACTAGGCAGTGATCTCAGCTCAGTAAAGGTCTATAGAATCAGAGTTGCCCAAGTTGCACTCAAAAGGACACCCTCGATAAAAGAGCATGTGCAACATCATATATACATCACAATCCACACTGGCATAGTCACTGGTTTGCCAGCTAAAAGGAATGTTAACAATCTCATAATCTTTTACCTCCACCCCTCGGGGAACTCCATTCTCAACAAGGGAGTTAGACATTATGTTGAACTACAAAGCAAACCGAAAACAACCATTCATAAGCAACAATATCACTACTTGTATTATTTTTCTTTTTGAAAATAAAATATAATAAATCACTTACAACAGTATGGCAATACAGGCGAAGCTCAGAATCCTTCCCACAAAACAAAAGCTTTTTGTATACATTATCAAGATATTCAACCTTACGCTTGATAAAGTTGATACACAAACAGCTAAAGTGGTCACCCAAGTGAAGTGGGATAAAAATCTAAAGAATATTTTAAAATTAAATTTATTAGATAACTGTCAAAAGTAACAAAAACAGAAATAACATTGTCAAAATAATAACACCACAATAACAATAGAATAAAACCATAGTAACACCTGTAGTGATACTCACAGTAACACCACATTAACAACATAATAACACCGTAATAACAAAAGAATAACACCACAATAACACAACCATAACATCTATGTTTCTATTAAATGAGCTAAATCATAGAACTACTTAAAAATTCAACTGTACAAAACGAAGAACAAATAAAAAATAGAGAAACATACCATATCATAATTAAGATCACATTCTTTCTTGTTGTTCTTTATACAACTACGAAATGAGGACTTAACTTCATCCACCAATACACTTTTAGGAGTCTTCTCATCCTTGGTGGGACTACAGATTCGGGCCAATGGTTGCTACAATAAAAGTGAAACAAAAACTTGAGTTGATCTACAAAATGAAAATAAATGAACTATCCACACTTTATATACAAAAACTAACCATTTGAGCCAGGCCAAAGAAAAGTCTGCTCCGATCTACCGTGATACAAGTATCATTCAGAAATAATGACCACCATTCAATTACGCCAACCATTATCATTTTACTGGAATCATCGTTTCCATATCCTTTCGTAAGGTAATTGTTAGTGCCCCAAACGACGATATTGTCACTTGAAAGGAGAAAAAAAATGGATGAGGAAAATATATAAAAGACAACAAAACATGTAACTTGTTTATTTGGCTGAAAAAACAAGAAGAAAAAGGTTGTCTTGCGATAAATTAATGTCACAATCATCTAAGAAACAGTAATCTGCAGCTTGTTTCCTAAAACTTCGCATCGGATTGAAAACATGCTTTGCTGATATCATAGTCTTAGACAGCACTACCATCTGTTCATCCACTTCCCCGCAGTCAATACTGCAACCAAACGTTTTCGGCACAACAAATATCAGCCCCTCGTCTGACTCTGAGTGCAGCAAATAAAGGCTACGGAAATCTTTATTATCCTCCAACACTCCATCTCCCTTAGTTGCCGCATTTATCAGCAAATCAGCACGTTCAGCCACCACCGCTTCTGCGTCTTCTGCAGTAACAAATAGATCATCATGATTCTGTTCATGTGCACTCACATTAGTAAAAGTTTTTTCTCCTTGTAATCCTTAACCATTTCAACACCAACATTGTCACCAACGTCAAAGCAATCATTCCCACCTGCCACATCAACCAAATAATCGTCTACTAGTATATCATCCTTATTATTAACATTTTTCATCCTCTTTCACATCATCTTTCTCATCCTCTTTTCCATTAACATTTGCATCCCCTTTCACATCATCTTTCTCTTCCTCTTTCCCATCCTCTTTCCCATCAGCATTTGCGTCCTCTTTACCATCCTCTACATCCACACCTTTTTCATAGACACAACCTGTAGTATTAGCAGCCTCTTTCTCATGTAGTGCCACATCAAAAAAAACATTACTCAAAATGTCTTCTAGAGAAATCGGTGACTCTTCGATGGTGTGCTCCTTTACATAGTCTTGAATAAGAGGGGACTGCGGAGCTTTCTCCTTTTTGACACTATCCTCTTCTATATTCGACAGCTTTACACAGTCCTCGTAAAATTGAGAAAAAAGATCAAAGGATGGTGGTTGGATAATGACATCATTAATGTATTCATTAACCTTCTGGATGACTTGACTGGTGAACAAAAACGGTGTAGCAACAAGATATTCGGTGCCTACACCATCAACTGTTCCCGTCTCTTGAGTAGCAGCTCATGGGGATACTTGACTAGAGTCCTTTAAACTAGACTGTTCAGACCTGGCCTGCATCTTCAACTTGATTAGGTTCATCGTGTCCGTGTAACGCTTGCAGAAAAGCTCAGAGTCTCTCTCGTTCAGCAACAGAAGTTCGTGAACATCCTATCAAATTGAATGGAAAGAATTAGCACCGGAGTAACACTACATTAACAAAAGAAAACTACAATAATAGCAACCCGAATGTTTAACAATAACACTACACTAACACTACAGTAACACAATAAGAACACTACAGTAAAACTACAATAACACTAAAATAACAATAACACATAAACTAAGCACAAAAAGACTAAGACCAAAATAACATCAGAGTAAGGCCCCGTTCTTTTGGGCTTAATTTTGCTGAACTGTTCTGAACTGAACTTATAGGAGCTGAACTGAAATGAACTGAACTGAACTTATAGGAGTTGAACTGAACTTATAGGAGCTGAACTGACCTTATAGGAGCTGAAATGTTTTGAAAATTTTACTTAATTGAATAGAACTTATAGAATCTAAACTTTACTAAACTAAACTTTATTATTATTATTATCTTTCGGAAAGGGTGTCATACAAATAATAATATATTCTAAAACATAAGGTAAGATAGTAACATTATTTCGATTTATATACATTGGTTTGTTCATACAGATTACTACGTTTACAATACGATAAAAAAAATCACATATTACATCGTTTTCTAACCATTTATTTCCATATCTGATCTTCCTCGTCAATTTCTTCTTTATCTTCACTATCACTCGAAACAATGAATCCATTGCCTCGCCAAATGTCTTTTACTAACTAGTTTCGTACCTTGAACATGGCATTTTTCCGCTTATCATCAAACGTGCCCGAATCTACGGTTCCTTGAATATTCACATCATGTTGCATAATAGGTATTCCAAGAGTATGCATCCTTATAAAATTATGGAGTATGAATGTAAAACAATAATACACATTTGATACTTTTGTGACATTTGAGGCATATTTTTTAACACCTTCCACCCTTTTTTCAATTTTCAATTGACCAAATGCCATTTCAACATTCATTCTCAATAATGAATGTCGATAGTTGAAATACTCTACAATTCCTTTGGGCGGTCTCAATGAAAATGTATGTATCCAATAATTAATGTTAAATGTTTTTATATCGGTTTTCATAAATAATATATTCCGTATAACTTTTTAGAAATTAATTTGTAAGATTTGAACTTTTCTTAAATGAACTTATAAGAGCTGAACTGAGCTGAACTTATAGGAAATGAACTGAACTTATAAAAGCTGAACTGAACTGAACTTATAGGATCTAACTGAACTTATAGGAGCTGAACTGAACTGAACTGAACTGAACTAATAGGAGCTGAACTGAACTTAAAGGGGGTGACTTTAAGTCCAAAAGAACAGGGCATAACACTACAATAACATTAGACTATACTATAAAATTACATTAACACAGAAATGAACAACACAAAAAGAAACTTACATCTATGGATGATGAATGCACTTCCTCGTCGGTGCGAATATCAACAGGTAAATCCACCACAATATGATGAACATTACCAACATGATTATTGGGTAAAGATGATGCCTCACCAGACTCGCTGGAATGTTTTCTTGAAATAAGGAAAACAACATCCGAGCGATCTGTATGGCCCAATCCGCCAGCAGCATCCTCACGCTTCAACCTATCCCCAAACTTCTGATCATTCCAGTGTTGAATCACTGGCAGCTCATTAATGAGCTTACTACCCCTTTTGATATACCGGTGGAAATACACAATAGCAAGAAGCATTATACAGCCTCGAACATACTTGGCTCCACGCACCGCTTTGCGTACACCAATCTCCAACTCTTCAAGAACATACTTACACATGTTCAACTGGTGTATCCTCGACACATTTTGAACGGCAGATAAAATTCGTAAATCAACGAGAGCACCGCTTGCAGGAGCAATAAAATACGACATAGAAAATAGAACAAATGTCTGCTTAAACTCTTCTTCGGTCAATTCATTGTCGAGAATTTTATTCTTAACCGCATAAAGTGGTATTGGATCTTTGCTGTTGACAATGTTATACCCTATTACACAATAACAACACAGTAACACGTATAAAAAAGTACACATACACTCTAATCTGATTTGACTTCACATCTGCCTTTTTTAGTTTCATCAATAGGCAGTTAAAGGTCTTCCTCGGGTTTGACTTTACGGTTTCCCTCGGTATTTACTTTACGAACCCCCTTATTAATCGTCTTTGACTGACTATGAGTTGATATTGGAACTTCTTTCTCAGCCTTTAATTTTCTCCCTGCCTTCCTTTGAGTAGGAGAAGACTTTGATGGAGACGAGCTTTTGATTTTCAATTTGACCATTGTTATTGTAATAAGGAAAATAAAGAGTGTCAAAACACACGAATAACAATAACAATAACAATAACACAACAACAAATTTATCAAACAATTTCTTTTTCAGTTTTGACCAAGACTTAATACTCAAAGACTCTTTCTATGTCCCTAAGCCATTTTAGTAAGTCATCATGGTTTAAACTACCAGAAAACTCAGGAATGTCTACCTTGAGGAGTTTATCAGTGAGCTTATGGACTGAAGCTCTGCTCCTAGTGGATTCATCTGAATCAGAATGCTCTTCCTCTTCTGGTGGTCTACCTCTGCCTCCTGGTGGTACATGGCCTCTCCCATGACCTCTTCCTCTTCCTCTACCAATCATCTGATTCCATATGATCTCATCTAAGGCTCTGGTTAGGGTGGTACCAACCCCAGTCAGGTCCTTCATCCTTGATTCAATTCTTGCTAATCTCTCTTCACTCATTAGGTTGTTTTTGTGTTTTTAAATGTAGTTTGGTAAGATAAACTCTCAATAAGATGAACCTAAGCTCTTATTGTGGGAAAATATCCGTATACTTCCCTTTAAATCATTCAGGATTATAATGAAATTATGATTATATGATTAATAGTCATAAACGAAAATGCATAATAAGCGAGAGATTAGAAATAACCTTTAGTCCTTGCTTTAATGGCCTAAGAACAATATCAAAATGATGATATCTCCTAATCGTAGCACCCAAGATAGAATGAGAAATGCCCTTGAATTTGCTAGAATGTTTTGTGAAAAGTTACTATTAATTTTTTAATTTCGTGATGTGTAGAGATGGAGGCACAAGTGAGAATAAATTAGGGTTAGAAATCAAAATCTGAATTTTTCCTCTTACCCTTACCTTCTCACGGCACAATTAGGGTTATATGGGGAGATATTTTCTCCTCTAATTAACCACTAATGGACCGAAAATTCCAGAGTGAATCTGGACTTTATTTCGGTTAAATTCGCTTTAATATATAATGTGTATTATTATTATAAATGTCATTTGTGTTGTCATGTATTAATATGTCCATACAACATTTTGTAGTCGATACATTAATACCGGTCTGACAACATCTAATATGACAATCGTATAATATATACGTTAATTATAATTATCCGTATAATTATAATTTGCTAATTCAATATAACATTTTATATTCAATTACGAATTAACTTTTAATTCGCATAAGCTTACATTATATATATGCTAATTAAATACAACAGTTTATATTTAATTACGAATTACTTTTAATTCGTCTCAGCTTATATTATTTAATCGTTATTAAATAATCGTCTCATCATCACATTGACTAACCTTTTAGTCAAATACACTGACTAACCTTTTAGTCATATAATAGGGCATCAATATGATTATTTTCTCAAATAATCACATCTCTCAAACACATCCTTTAGGTGTGACTTTTAGGGACCAGTTGATCACCGCCATCTGTATGACAATAACGTCAAACTTATCTAGCAAGCCAACCGTTATTGATAAACGTTAATCAACTGATTACAATACAAAGTATACCCTGTGAACCTACAGAGATTTATTTATGTTATTGCACTAACTTGGAGGACACTGGCTCCAACAATCTCCCACTTGTCCGTACAAGTGTATGTGCGATAACCGATTCTCATATCCATAATAAATTTCTCCCACTCAATGTAAACCAATTTGCAAAGTCCGTATTCACAAAGGTCGTAGTTTACAAGTGATCAGTATCAAGAGTGGTTTCCCTGACTAGAGAGTAACTTAACTGATAAACGAATCTTTATTCGAGCATGCCATGCATTCAGTTACCGCTCCTCGAGTGGCCCTGAGAAATACATAAATAACCTGATAAAGGTTGGATATTTTCTTCAACTCGAATCTTGCATATAAGCGCAGTATGAAATGACCCAGTAAAAATCTACTTAGCCTCCTGTTACGGTCGACCATGAGAAAGAAACCAAAGTCACCCAAAAACTGCCTTAATCTCAAGAGACAGTCGATTGTCAAAAGAATCGACTCTAGGAACACTATGGACGTCCTATCCACGACCTGGCACCTAATGTTCTGAAACATTTAGGACTCCATAACGTTGTCACATATTTTCCTGTGAGTATCATTATCACTCACATATGTGATCGATCATTCAACTGTTTGACTTATGGCTCGTTGAACCCAACCATCAAAACAATCGACTTCACAGATACTTGCCAGAGTGTATCAGCTCATGTAGGCATTACGGACCAACAAATATAATGTAATTCAGTCACTTTGTGGTGTTCAATGTTGTCTGTACAACCCACATGAAAAACAATATATCAGACAAAACGATGATTTTATTAATAGTTTTATGAAAAGATACAGATGTCTAATCCATAAAAAACAACTAATACAACTCAGGAACACGTTTGATTCCCATGGAAATAACGTGCCCTTCATGTTTATCATATCTCAATGGTTTAGTGAGAGGATCTGCGACGTTATCATCCGTAGCAATCTTGTCTATCACTATTTCCCTTTGCTCCACGTAATCTCGGATCATGTGAGCCTTTCGTTGTACATGCCTAGACTTGTTGCTGGACTTAGGCTCCTTAGCCTGGAAGATGGCACCACTATTATCACAATAAATGGTGATCGGGTCATCCGAACTAGGAACTACAGTTAGTCCCTGTAAGAACTGACGCATCCATATAGCTTCCTTCGCAGCCTCTGAAGCAGCATAGTACTCAGACTCAGTCGTAGAATCTGCTATAACACTTTGTTTGGAGCTTTTCCAGCTGACCGCAGCGCCATTAAGAGTAAAACGAATCCAGACTGAGATTTCGAGTCATCTCGATCCGTTTGGAAGCTAGCATCTGCGTAACCGATTGCGCATAGCTCAGTGTCACCTAGGGATGGCAGTGGGTCGGGGACCTGTCCCAGACCCTTCGGGTCGGACCCTAATGGGTCGGGTCCGGGTCTGAAATTTTGAGACCCGAACGGGCATGGGTCGGGTATGGGTCGTAATCAAATATTTAGGGTCCGGGTCTGGGTCTAATTTGTAGGACCCGGACCCGACCCGCGGACCCGTCTAATTAAAAAAAAAAACAAAACAAAACTTGTAACCTAACAAACACAGCCGTTCCACCTCCATAACTTCATTCACAATTCCTCCCCCTAACTTTCTAGTTCTACTTCTACTGTTTTAGAACACATCCTCATTCCTCACCTCAACTTAACTCCTCCCCCTAACAATCTAACCCAAAACTCTAAACTGACGACAACCGGCGAGGTAGACGACCGGCGACGAGTTTCATATCTTCTGTCCTCTCTTTCTTCTATCATACTAAGAGGTCGCCTGGATTGCCAGTAATAGGCCTGAAAAATTAAAAGGTAATTATTGTGGGTCAAGAAAAGAGGTTTGGTAGAGGCTTACTAATTCAAACCCAATAACTTTTCCTCCTTGGAAGGAGTAATGCATTCCTGGCCTCCACCTTCCGTGAAAGTTACAGGAGGAACACAATTTTGTTTTTTTCTCATATTCCTCTACCTTTTGCATTGATTTGACTCATAATCTAGTAGATATTACTCCAACTTGCCAAACTTCACATACATGAAAAGTTCCCCCCCATAATTAATTCCTTGGGTAATTATCATCCCATTAAAATATCCCCCTCAAATATGAAGTGGACTCCAGGCGAGCCCTAAAGGTGAATATTTAACTTTTTAGTGTTGGTGTTTGATCTTTGAAGCCATGGACCTCCTACTTGTTTGATCTTTTATCGGCGACGTGTTTGAATGCTTTGAACTCTCCACGATTATATGGACATTACTGATTGAAGCATCCTTCACAATAAAAAAGAAGTCCAAAATGCTTTCTCTGTCACTTGTCCACACTTTTTTCTTTTTTAAAAAAATACAGTCTACCTTAGATCCGCGGGTAGACCTGACCCGGACCCGGGCCCATTGGATATGGGTATGGGTCTGATAATTTTAGACCCTTTAGGATCTGGGTCGAGTATGGGTCTAAGGAAGTGGGCGCGGGTCCGGGTCCGGGTTCTACTGGACCCGACCCATACCCGACCCGTTGCCATCCCTAGTGTCACCTCCATAAGTCAATACCCAATCCTTAGTCCTCCGTAGGTACTTAAGGATATTCTTAACAGCCATCCAGTGTGTTTCACCTGGATTGCCTTGGTACCGACTCGTCATACTCAATGCATATGCCACGTCTGGACCTGGTGCATCTCATGGCATACATTATCGATTCCTATAGTCTGATGCCATAAGGAAACCCGACTCATCGCTCCGACCTCTTCCGATGTCTTTGGTGCCTGAGCTTTACTCAACTGCATCCCAGAAATCATTGGAAGGTTCCCCTTCTTGGAGTTGGTCATGCTGAACCTCTCAAGAATCTTATCTATATAAGACTCCTGACTAAAGGATAACATCCGTCGTGATCTATCTCTGCAGATACGGATCCCCAAAATTCTTTGTGCCTCGCCCAGATCTTTCATCTGGAAATGGTTCTTTAACCAAACTTTTACCGAAGTTAAGAGAGGTATGTGATTCCCAATCAAGAGTATGTCGTCAACATACAATATTAGGAAGAAAATCTTGCTCCCACTCGACTTGATATATAAGCATGGTTTCTCGACCGATCGAGTAAATCCATTCTCTTTTATCACCTGGTCGAAACGATGATTACAACTCCGAGAAGCCTGCTTAAGTCCATAGATGGAACGCTTAAGCTTGCAAACCTTCTTAGGATTTTTAGGATCAATGAAACCTTCGGGTTGTACCATGTACAACTCCTCCTCCAAATAACCGTTTAAGAAGGCGGTTTTTTTCACATCCATCTGCCCAAATTTCATAGTCATGAAAAGCGG